>WEZZ01032824.1:544926-564002 GCA_013400585.1 Chloropsis cyanopogon | reverse complement strand
TCGGAGCCGCCGGTTCGAGTCCCGCGGCCGCGCCCCGCCCGGCTGAGGTAACCGGGGGGGCCGGGGGAGGAGCGGGGCGTGAGGGAGCACAGGGAGGGAGAGGCGTGAAGAGTCATGGAAGGAGATGGAAAAACACGGACAGACCCGTAGGGTGCAGCCCTGGGGCTGGGAACAGCGGAGGGGCGGCCACCTGTGGGACCCCCGGGGGCATCCCGCCCTCAGAGCTTCGCACAAAGCTCGGTGCTGAGGGAAACTTTTAATTAAAAACTCATAACAACCCCACCACAAGTAGCGGGGTGGGTCCTTGAAAAGTCGGGCTGGGGTTGTGAGCTGGTTTTGTGGGGAGTGTTTGGTCTGGTCCCCTTTGGCCTCACTGTGGTTTATGGATTTATAAGGGAATAGGGATGGGGAATAGTTGGTTTGTGGATTTAGAATGGAACGAGGATGGGAAATATTTGGTTTATGGATTTATAAGGGAATAGGGATGGGGAATAGTTGGTTTGTGGATTTAGAATGGAACGAGGATGGGAAATATTTGGTTTATGGATTTATAAGGGAATAGGGATGGGTAACAGTTCCTTTATGGGTTTATAGTGGAAAATTGGATAAGGAATGGATGGTTTATGGATTAATACAGGAATAGGGATGGGGAACGGTTGGTTCATGGATTTATAGTGAAATAGGGATGAGGAAAGGTTGGTTTATGGATTTATAAGGGAGTAGGGATTGGAAATGACTGATTGATGGGGGAATGGGGATGGGGAGTGGTTGGATCATGGATTTATAGGGGAATAGGGATGGGGAATGGTTGGATCATGGATTTATAGGGGAATAGGGATGGGGAGTGGTTGGTTTGTGGATTTATAGGGGAATAGGGATGGGGAACCATTGGTTAATGGATCAATAGGGGACTGGGGTAGGGAATGGTTGACAGTGATGATCTTTTAGGTTAAAAAGGCTTTTTTTGCTGTGCTTTCATGAAGAAGTGGGTAAATTCTGGTTATTTACACAGCAGAAGTTGGGCTTATCCCTGTAACAGCAGACCCCTGCCCTCTGCTTTCCATCTCCTGCCAGGGGCTTGGAAATCCAAGGCTTGGGGATGTGGTTGGGTCTTTCTGCAGTCCCACGACAGGAACAGTCCGGAGGACAGGATGGGAATTTGGAAACGGGACACCCCCACTGCTCTTCTGGATGGGACTGATGGAAACACAGCTTCATGCCTTGGGGGTCAGCCTTCAAAATCCATCTCAAAGCAGGAAATGGGCACAAAAAGCTAAATAGGTCATCATTCCCATGGGTTTGGGAATTGGATCTTTGGCTGAGCCGTTCCTGACAATTTCAGCCTGAAAACCAAGGCAGAGGCACATCCAGGGCACGTCCTGAGCAGGGGATTCATCCATCCTGAGTATGGAAAGAGAGCTCAAAATAATACTGTAAGTGGTGTTTGCAGGCAGGGACCCCTTGTAAGTTAAGTGGGGAAAAGTGTTTATAGAACCAAATAAAACTGCTAAAGAGACATTGTAATGGTTTTAAAAAATCATGGTTTTCCATTAAAAATTCTGTAGATGGCTGCATTTCTTTTTTTCTTCATCAGCTTGGGCCACAACCCACCTGTTTTATTGCCTGCAGCTACCAGAGCTGCATTTGGCCACTTCTTAGGGGGTTTTAGTGCTACCTTTCTTTTATTTGAAAATATCCCCACCCAGGAGCTCTGAGCACAATGGATTGATTGGCTCCACTTCGCAGAGGGATCGTTGTCTGAACCTCCTCCACCTCTTGTGTCCCCGGGCTGCTGGGGTAGCCCGGGATGGAACAAGGTGTCATGGCCAGAACAAAACGGTGTCTGCTCTCCTGTGCTCAGAGGAGAAACCTGGCCTGGCCAGCAGCCAGGGAAAAATCTGGGAGTCCTGCAAAGTAAAAGGGATGAGAGGAAAGTCCTTTTCCTGCCCTGAGCTCACAGAACATAAACGGGGCTTGTGCTCACCTCGCCCTCGAGGGTGTTGATTTATGGAGGGGAAACTCTTCTGTTCAATGCATTGCCCAGGGTCCGGCCTGAAACAATGGGATGGCTGCAATTCTGGACTATCCAGAGCACACGGGGCACATCAGAGGAGATGTAGCAATTCCTGGTTTGTGTGTTGTGTTAGGAAGGTTTTCCTGCTGGGGCTGAAGGTGTCAGGGCGTGGAAGGGCCCATTAGCATTCGGTGATAGATTTCATTCTTTCCAATAATGGCATTCATTATTCCTGTAGTAATCCGGCTGTAATTCCCTCTAATGGCTCTGTGTGAGTGGAATCAGCGCTGCAGCTGTTTGCTCTTCCTCTGAACTGGGAGCAGCTTTGCCCTTTGAATCCCTGTCACCTCCATGGTCCATCACTCCATTTCACAGCTGAGTGCCTGGAGAGCTCCGGGAGCTCTGCAAAGCCCAACCAACCTGTGCTGGGTTTGTGTTAAACACCACGGGGGATTAGTTCCAGCTGCAGTTTTGCTGAGATAGCCCAACTTCCACTTTAGCAGGGACACTGATTCATAAATCCTCACACAGAAGCCTCTGAGTCACAATTTAGGGATTATGGTTGAGGCAGTCTGAGATGTTGCCATCCCCAGCTGGTTTTTGAGCCCTGTTTTGCCATGACTGCCCTTCCTGTGGCAGAGTAACTCTGTAGCAGGGCTGTTGTTCCAGAAAATCCTGAGCTGGGAGGGACCCCCAGGGATCACAGCCCAGCCCTGGCCCTGCACAGACACCCCAACAACCCCACCCTGCCATCCCTGGCAGCGCTGTCCAAACGCTCCTGGAGCTCTGGCAGCCTTGGGGCCGGGACCATTCCCTGGGGAGCCTGGGCAGTGCCCAGCACCCTCGGGGGGAAGAACCTTTCCCTGAGCTCCATGCCAAGCCCAGGCACAGCTCCAGCCCTTCCTGGGCTCCTGTCCCTGTCCCAGAGCAGAGCTCAGCCCCTGCCCCTCTGCCTCCCTGTCTCAGAGCAGAGCTGCAGCCCCCGAGGAGCCTCCCCTCAGTCTCCTGTGCTCCAGCTGGACGAGCCAAGTGCCCTCAGCCGCTCCTCAGACCCTTCCCCAGCTCCGTGTCCCTCCTCTGGACACTCTCCAACAGCTTTGGATCCTTTTTTATTTCTTTATTGAAGACATTGCATTTTTACAACCATTGCAGACAGAGAATCTCATCCATCACGTTCATCCCAAGTCCCGTGCAGGTGCCCTCAAACACACAAACTCCTCCTCATCCAGCTCCACAGCCTTCCCCTCTCCAACCAGTGCATTTCCAAGGACTCTCCCAGTCCCACAGCCTGGAGCTTGTGTCAGATCTCAGCTGTTTGGGGAGCTCTCCAGAGAGCCCCAGCAGGTCCCAGTTGCTCTGTGCTCTTACCCCAAGCAGGTCACAGCAACTGGGCTGCCTGAAACTTCCTGGGAAAGAATCTTGTGCAGCCTGAGTTACTCAATAACCAGAGCAGTTAGTGAGGGAAGGACAGAAGCACCAACAAACAGATCTCTGTTAGGGATCTAAGTTGAAATTGTTTCAGGCTGAGAAAAGCCAAGGTGTTGATTTTCCCAGCTTTTCCTTTCTTAGTTTGTTTCCTTCTGTTTTTTACCCTCTTTTCCCAAAAGAGGTCTCAAACAGTAGTTAAAATCACCAGTCAGTGATTCTTTGTCAAGCTTTTATGGGTTTTACTTTCTGAAATAGTCTGGAAGATGAGTTTATGGCAGCACAGGAAGAAAACCAGATTAAAAACTGTTGTGAACATATTAGAGCAAGAAATGGGTGTGGGATAGGTAACTGTCTTCCCTCTTCCCTGTGTTTTCAGGTGTGCAAGTGTTTGTGATCAGATAACACAAGATCGGAGCTTAGAGAGATGTTCAGGAGCTGAAACACTCATAAATCTCCTAAGGTTCTGAAATCCTGCACGTTGGAACCACAGCTCTGTAACATCATTTATTCCAAGAAGGAGAGATAAACCCTTCTGTCATTCAGGTGATTAAAGCAGGATTAAATCCCACAGCTGCAGAAACTGCTGCTTCTGCCTGGTTTTCTGCCACTGCTGGAGCTGAGGCTGCTCCTGCCTCCGTGTTCTAGAGGAGCAGTGAAGCTCCAGGGAAGGGGAATGGGACAAAAATCCTTTTTGACAAGTAGCAGAAAGCCCTGTGTGTTTTGTGCTTTGCTGCATCACGCTCTCAGGGCTCTCCTGGAACGTGGGAATGGATGTTTGTGGCATTCAGCAGCATCGGGGGAATTCATCCTGCTCCCATTTGCTGACGAGGGAAGAACACTGAGAGGAAAACGAGAGCTCCCTTCCAAAGCATGTGCACTCCATGCATAGCCTTGCCCATTTAGTACCTCCCCAAAAATGGGAAGAAAATACATTGATTTATTGATTTATTGAAGCAGGCTTTACAATCAAGTGGATCTGATTGCCTTTTCTCTCTACTCCACTGCAAGAAGACTCTGCTTGTTCTTGCAGTTTTGAGAGGTGTCTAGAGATGCAGCCAAGCACCAAAGCAGGACAGAAGCTGAGGCAGAGATGTCCACCAGGACATGTTTTCATAGAAATCATTGTCTGGGATGACTTCCCCCTCTAATTTAGTGATTTTAGTCATGGAATAATTTAAATGTTCCTGTTGGTCAGCTCTATTTGGAGACAAAGGGCAGCAAAAGCTTCTGAGGCTTAATCAAAGCACTGGAGAGTAATATTTTTACACTTATCAGACCTATATTTTACAAGTCTTAATAAAAAAATGGCTCTTAAATCTACCCCTCTCCTTCCTTAGTACTTCTGGTTCATCTCCTCACAGGTAACAGTTAAGTACCAGTTATCTAATTTTAAATACTCCCCCACTAAATCACTCTTTAGTGTGTCAGAATCTATTCTGATCTTTGTGGGACAAGTAATTAGAACACCTTTTCTAGCTGGAAAACTCTCATTTTCATTGTCATCCCTGTGAGAATGATTTCATTTGAAGGTCAGGCTTTCTGCAGACCCACTTGTGCTGGAAGGAGACTCTGCCAAATGAAGCCAGAATTTTTAGGTGTTTACCAGCACAGGGAAGAATTTATTTTTCCAAGATCTTTGTGAGATACTGAACTAGAAGAAAACAGTCATCAGGCCAACAAAAGAAGTCTGTACTCTCACAAAAAAAAAGACAAAAAAAACCCCTTTGGATCGCTGTTTTTCCACTTCAAAACAGCTGGCATGGATTGAGATTGAATGCAGATGATGTAATAGATGTTTTAAATGCTGTAAATTCTCATTTATCTGAATTAGGGGTGGAATCCAACATCACCTGGGCACCTGGGAAAGGCTGAGTTGTTCTTTTTGAGTTTGCAGGACCAAACAGAGCAGTTTCCACATAAAAATAATGTGGGGGTGGGGGAGGTTGAAGTGGGAACAGGAAATCAGCTGGAAAGGGGCTGGGCCAAGAGCAGGAGCCATAAGGAACACTCGAAAATGGCACCTCATGATTTCTGGGAGGTGTGCTGGGGCACGTTGTTGTTCTGGGTCTGCAGTTTAGGGATGATGTTCCACCACGCTGATTCCTGTATTGATTTTTCTCTGGCTCTTGCTGCCTGTTATGAACAAATGGCCCTGAGGAATTTGGAGGTGGTTGCAAAACAATCAAGTGAGAGACATTGCAACAGGCTCCCTTCCTACCCCACCCCAGTTTCTGTTTCGTTTCTGCTGGGCCGGAGGCAGCTCAGCTCCAACCCCTGTCCAGAGTTACCCAGAGGTGATGGATGTTGGATTTAACCCTTTTCTGACCCGGAGATGGGGCAACTGAGAGATGTTTTAAAAACTTCTATCCCATTTTCAGTCCCATGAGAAAGGTGAGACAATGCAGATGTTGTAATTCACGCCATCACAACCAGAAGCCAACTATTTCCTGATTACAATACACTGTAAGTGTTTCTTGGCCTATCAGCTTTAGCCACAGCATGCTGTAAAAGCCTTACAGCCAATCATCTAAAATTACCCTTCGTGGGTAAATTTCTTCATTTTAAGAATTTCCTACAAATCCATTTCCCACATTGGAGCTCTGGTTCTTGCTGAGGAGTCACAGAGGGGAGTTCATTTGGGGAGGGGAGGAAGCCCTATCCCTCCTGTTTGCATGGCGAGGGCGTTGGGGTCCTGAGCAAACCCTTTGCAAAGCCCTCCACAATCCATCCCACCGTGATCAGCATTTCAGACCCCTCCGCAATCCATCCCACCGTGATCAGCATTTCAGACCCCTCCACAATCCATCCCATCGTGATCAGCATTTCAGACCCCTCCACAATCCATCCCATCGTGATCAGCATTTCAGACCCCTCCACAATCCATCCCACCGTGATCAGCATTTCAGACCCCTCCACAATCCATCCCATCGTGATCAGCATTTCAGGCTCCCCGGAATTCCTCCATGAACATTTTCCTTCCCCTCGCTTGCTTGCTGCAGCCTTTGTCTGGTGGATTTCGGAGTTTATTTTTTGTTTCCACTCCCCCCTCCCAGAATCCACCACCACCCGAGGTTTCCCTGCAGGACGATCCCCTCGCCCAGCCCGTGCTGGGAAGGGGAACGGGACAGCCTGGCTCCTTTTCCTCCAGTTCCTCTTGTGCCTGGATCAGGCAGCCTCAGGGATGAGGAAGTGCACGGTGCAGCTCTGCTTTTGTAACCCCTAATTTCGTTTGGAAATGTTATCCAAACAAACAGCTGCCAGCAGGATGAGCGTTAAGACCTGTGCAGAGGCTGCTCTGTCAGAAACGAGCTCGGAGTGAGCTCTGCCTGCTGAAACATCTCACCCAGCAGCTCATTAACGCCGAGATACTCAAAGGAGACTTTCCCCCCCGATTAGATCCTGCCCGTGATAAAGAGCATTAACGAGCACATTTTCCCATCAATAAAATGAGCGGGCCTGGAGGGCAGGGAAGGTTATTTTGCCTGGAATCAGTTCTATCCCACACTCACCCCTTGGAGAGCTGGGGCTGAGGGAACCAGTTCACCCTGAGAGCGAGCCAGAGACCAACGGGCAAAGGCAGATTTCTTCCAGCTCCCTGTGCTCCACACTGCTTTATTTTGGGGATAATCCACGTGGATTCTGTCACTGGCCAGAACTCCCTGTGCCCACGGCCAGGGCAGCCCTTGGGGTGCTGCAGGAGGGACAGGAAGGTGCAGCTTTGGTAAAAAGTTTCTTTAGGCAGGCTGTTTTTTGAGCTGCAGGAGGGACAGGAAGGTGCAGCCTGGGGAAAGCTGCTTTGGCCAGGCTGTTTTTTGAGCTGCAGGCGGCCTCGAGCTCTCTGCATCCGTGTCTGAACCAATATTTACTCAGGGCTCTGTGTGCTGGGATTGTCAGCAATCCCTGCAGTGAGAGCAGGGCTGGAGCCAGGATCAGCCCAGCTGAGCAGCTTCCCTTGTTTACATCTTTTTTAAAAATACTCCTGACTTCCAGGCTGGGGAGAGGTGGCAGCGTAACAGCTCTGGTGAGCACGAGCCCTCCCTGCAGCAACCTGCCCAGGCCAGAGCCTCTGCAGCCAGAGATCCCCTCTGGGAGTGGGTGGGCAGCAGCCCCCCAGCCTGGGCAGGCCTTGGCATCACCCCAGGAAGTGACAAACCTGCTCTGGCAGTGACAAACCTGCTCTGGAAGTGACAAACCAAAGACTTGGTGCTCCCTAAGGGGCTGGCAGCAATCTGCCATCAAAGGAGCCCCCAGGCTGCCACCACACTCAGGAGTGGAGGCTTTAAAATGAAGGCAGCTCTAGTTCAGGGCCAGAATTTTCCAGTTCTATTTATGAAGCTGTTCTGGATACAGATTAACTTCCCCTGCCTCCTGTTGGTCATTAACTCTGGGAGAAGCTGAGGTCTGAGGGTTCATTGCTCAAGGAGAGGGGTGAGCACTGCAGGGTTTCACAGCCACGCTCCCGAGGTGCCTGTCCTGGTGTTCCCAGAGGAACCAGACTCAGGGAGCTGTTTATTCCCATGTGTCCTGCTGTGTGTGTCACACACAGACACCCCAACTCCTCTTTGGGAGGGCAGAACCCCACTTCCAACAGAGCTGAGCACGTGCCCCAAGCTGTTAATGAGACCAGCAGAGCTCCTAAGGTGCTGGAAGATAAAGAGGTGGCATAAGGAAGGTAAAGACCCTTGAAAATACTGCTCAGGCTTGGAGCTGTGACCTACTTAGTTTGATTTCCTGCTCACGGTGACTTTTGCCAGCTACATCAGGTGATGAGCTGAAAACCTCCCAGCTCAGAGGTGTGTGGAAGACTGGGAATGGCTGTGAGCACTGGGAATAAACTGGACAGGAGCTGAGGTTTCGTTGTGAAATCTGTTACCTGGGGTATTTAGCACCTTTCTGATTCCCCTATAAATGTTTGTCTGGTTTTGGGCCAGAGTTTCCCTGTTGGACAGTCCAGTGAGTAAATCCTTTCAGACTCTGGTGGTGCTCTGCCTTCCTGCTGCTTCCCTGCTCTTTTGTCCTCCAGCACTGGCATTTCTCATTTCTCAGCTCCTCATTCCCCTTGAGGTTCCCGTGTTTGTTTGGCTTCACACACAGCCACATCCCGGGTCCAGGATCATGGACTGGGCACTCTCAGCTCATCTGCAGCCTCGTGGGGTCAGTGGGGAGCAGAATGTCACCAGGAATCCTTGAAGGAACGGCATGTGACAGGAAGAAACGGGAGTCAGCAGGCCAGGCCTGAGCAGCTGCCAGAGCAATGTGCCCAGGGCCAGCACTGCAGCTCTGCCAAACCCAGGCTCGGGCTTAACGTTAAACCTGATCCCGGCAGGGCGGATCCCACAGCATCCCTGGGGCCTCGGCTATTCCTGAGACAGCCCAGGGTGTGTGGTTTGTGCGTTCAGGCTGCCCCGGTGCCCTCTGGAGCTGTAATTCCAGCAGGAACCGCCCCCGTCCCTGGGCATTGGGAAGCTGAGGCTGGGAGAAGGCAGAGCTGCGGTGGGAGCTGATCTCGCTCTGCTGCTCCCTCCCTTCTCTGGGGAAAATGGGCTGGGGGGAGTTCAGGTTTGAAAAGTCTCCTTTGTAAATAGTGTTCCAAAGCAAAATGTTCCTTTTAACCTAAATTATCTGTCCTAATCCTACCTCAACTCCCCCTGTTGGATTTCTTTTTTAAATTGATCTCCTTGTTGCCTTTAAAAGTATGAGAGATCACTTTGGCAGTGCTAATCATGTTTCATTCTCTTTTCTATCATATTTGGCTTATTTTCCCATGGTTTCCTCACTGTTTGGCATTGTCAGGTTTGTGTTCTGCAATTTTAAGATTTTAGCTGTGATCAGGAATATTGCTGCTGGGGGCAGCTGGATGCTTTTCCCCATGTTATGGATGTGGCTGCAGGATTTCAGTTTATAGAAAACTGGATTTATTTTATTATTCTCAGGGTGATGGTGATGGACAGGAGCCACTCCTGCCATTGCCACATGACACAGTGGTACCAACACTCTGGTTGTTTGTATCATTGCTCTCAGTGTCCCTGGGATTGGAAAACTGAATTTTAACAACAAGCCTTTCCTGAGGCTTCCATGCAAAGGAATGCAAATAAAGTTAATTAATATGATTGAGCCTTTGTCATTCTGGTCCGAACTGTGATGCCAAGGCTGGGACCAGGGTGTTCCAGCTGCTTCAGGAATGGTGTTTGCAGGTTGCTGTGGGATGTGGAGGGTCCCTGGGTCCCTCACAGCAGTTCTGTGTCCAGCTGTGGGCACAGGGGATCAGAGGAGCCCATTTTGTGTCACAGGTGTTGTTAGTTGCCATTGTAGAAGGACAAATAACCCAGGATCCTGCCCTAAAAAAGGAAGGGCTTTTCAGGAGCCCTTCCTGACAAAGCTGTTCAGAAAACTCTTCAGAGAGAGGGAGGCCAACATCTCTCTACCCAGCCCCTCCCAATGCTTTGCTGTGTTTGTTACTGCAAATATTTGGGGTTTTCCCCCTTAAGTCCATGGCTGCTGTTCATCCCTCACTTCCCACAGGCAGGAACACTTTCTCTCCATCTGTCCTCACTGGATTCAGCCAGGACACATCCAAAGTCTTTTCTTTCATCCAAAATACTTACTAGTTCCAATGAAGCCTTTTTTCCATGACTTTCTTTTCCCCTGACCTCCAGGTATAACAGCTCTGACGCACTGGGAGGAAACTGGGATTTGGGAAAACAAGCTGTCCTTCATTTTCCTTGGAAATCAGCTGTTGCTGCAGCTCTCCCTTCTTGTTAGAATGTTTTGAAAAGCTCCCATTCCCCAGGCATTCCCAATCCTTGGACTGCCTTTTCATCTGGGAAGGTTTCAAGAGCTCTTGGTGCAGCTTTATGGGGACATTGAGCATTCTCCACCTGCAAGGTTTGCTTTCCCACTTTGGAGACCTGGATGTGGAATGTGTTTGCAGTTGGAGGGATAGGGCAGGGAGGGACCTTCTGGGCCCAATCCTGCTGTCCACGTGTGGTCCAAGGATCCAAAAAGGCACAGAGCTCCCCCTTCAGCCCCCAGTGTGTCCCTTGCACAAGCTGGGAGCTCTCAGAGTTACAAAGCTCCTTTTTAATTCCAGTTATATTTATTTTAGCCAATTTTTTTCCCCAGCTGGTTTCATGCCAGCATTGTCTTTATGCTTAAATTGGCATCTTGGCTCTCTCTTGGTGCTTTTGTGTGTAGCAATCCAAGCCCTTTGTTTTGGTAGGCAAAGCAAACTGAGACTTTCCTCTGTAAATCTTCCTTTCTCCTTTCCCTGCTTCTTGTCAAGGAAGCCTCTCAGGCATCCAGAATCATTCCCACACAAGTTATTTACAGAAAGCTTCTCTCCACGATCACCTAAGTGCCATCAGCTCTTAGGTAAAACCCAAGTGTTTCTGAATTCATTTGCTGGATGTTGGAAGTGGAGCTAAAAAAGCACAAACACCCAAAAGCAGAGCAAGGAGGGAAGAGTTTGGCACATCTACATGGCAGGGTTATGGTTTGACAGGGATCACAGAATCATGGAATCACAGAATGGTTTGGGTGTGAGGGACCTTACAGCCCATCCAGTGCCACCCCTGCCATGGCAGGGACACCTCCCCCTGTCCCAGGCTGCCCCAAGCCCTGTCCAGCCTGGCCTTGGGCCCTGCCAGGGATCCAGGGGCAGCCACAGCTGCACTGGGCACCTGTGCCAGGGCCTGCCCACCCTCCCAGCCAGGAATTCCTTCCCAATATCCCATCCAGATGTTGCTGTTGGATCCTCCCACTGGATCCTGTGATCCCTGTGGGTCTCTGCTTTGATGTTTTGTTGGAAGCTGCCTCCGGTGGTCTGGCAAAGGGATCCAAACCAGCCCTGCCCGAGCCTCTGGAGGTGGAAGGAGTTTGGCAAAACCTCACTCTGCACCACAAAAATGTTGTGTATGGATCTCCCAGCAGGAGTCTGGGTCTGTTTAGCTCCTGTGTGCTGATCTTCGGTAAGGAACTGAGAATTGTTGTGGGGTTTTTTGTGGGGTGCTTTTCATATTTCTTGACAGCCAGAGCTAAGGGTCCTCTCAACAGGGTTCCCACAAGACCAGAGGTGGTGTCCCTTCAGCCCTGAGTGCTCCCAGAGGGTTTAACAGGCACACCCCGGGGAAGAGGAGCCAAAGGGGCTCAGAAATGATGCCGTGACTTGATGTGCAAGAGCAGCAAAGCTGCCAGACCAAACCACACCTCCAGCTGTCCTGCAGGCCCCAGAGATGGACATTTCAAAGTTCTTTTTGGGTCAAAAGTCTGAAGCTCTTATTTGGGGCAGGTCTGAGCTATAAAAGTTGATCTTTGCACAGATCTTTTCTTTCTTTGACATGTGGGGAGGGGATTTCTGAGGACCCAGACCTCATCCCCTTCCTCCTGAGGGTGCTGAGGGTGATGCTCGGAGCCAGGGATGAAATTCCTCCCTCTGAAGAGAGAGGGCAAGGGCTGGAGGGACAGGACAAGGGGGAATGGCTTCCACTGCCAGAGGACAGGGATAGATGGGATATTGCATGGGTGAGGGTGGGCAGGCCCTGGCACAGGGTGCCCAGAGCAGCTGGGGCTGCCCCTGGATCCCTGGCAGTGCCCAAGGCCAGGCTGGACAGGGCTTGGAGCAGCCTGGGACAGTGGGAGGTGTCCCCGCCATGGCAGGGGTGGCACTGGATGGGCTCTGAGGTCTCTTCCAACACAGACCATTCCAGGATTCTTCGAAAGGAGTCGGGATGGGAATCAGGGACCAGGGGGAAAAAGGATCCTGGCAAGGCTTTGCTTGACTTGGAGTTCATCCCACTGTGCTTCAGGACCTGACCCCACTCCCAGGCCCCGCCACTGACCAGCCCCCTTTGGGCTGGCGGGGGATGGTGCTGAGGGTGCCCAGGGCTCCCTGCTCCCCTCTAAAGCCTCTCCCCATGAACGTGGTGCCAGGATCCATCCCCAGCACAAGCCCTGTCCCCAGGGAGCCCCTGGGTGGGGCAGGGGGTCTCCCCTGTGAGTGAGGGGCTGGATCCCAGCAGAAATCGGGCACAAGGCTAAAGCAAAACCTGCTGTGAAGTCCCAGTGGCCTCCTTCCCCCCAGACTCTCTGCACGACAAACGAAGATGCCCCTAAGCCCCAAACCCCCGGTTGCCTTCTCGCTGTGCCAGAGCCGCCCCGTGCCCTCTCCCCTCGCCAGCCCCGTCTCCGGGCAGGGCCGGGGCCGTGCCCGGGCTGCGTGAGGCTGACTCAGAGCCGGCCTCAGCCATCCCCTGCCCAGGGAGCGGAGCTGGAGCATCTCCCCGCTCCTCCCGTCCCCCGCACCTCGGCACCGGCGGCTGGAGCAAGACACGACCGGTCCCTGCATGCGCATCGCCTTTGTGTGCCGGGGATGAGCACGAACCGCTGCAGGGGAGCCTCTGAACCAGAAAAACCATGCGGGGCTCGATTGTTCCCTGCATCCGTGGAAAATTACTCCCGTTCGCTCTCCCCTTTGCTCGAGCAGCTCCAAAACGTGCGGGGAGGGGAGGGGGAGGAGGAGGAGGGAGGTGTCTGTGCCTTTGGGGTCGGAGCTGCTGCTTTTTTCTCTCTCTGTCTCTAAATGATTTATTCCGAAAGGCTCCTGCCTTGGTGTCACTGGGGCAAGCAGAGCGATCAGAAAGCGTTTCGGGGCCAGCCGCGTAAATGGCACTGGGAAAAGAATGGGAAGAAATGAATCCCCGCCATCCCAGCGATGCGGCTCCATCCTCCCTCCCTCCCTGCCTCCCCCCTGCCCATCTGGCACAAGGAAAAAGCAGATGGGAGAGGCGGCCGTGGCGGAGTGTGCTGGTCCCACTCCCGCGGGGGCTGTGCTCCATCCCTGAGCTCCTCTGGAGCATCGGGGACACTGCCATGGGCAGGGGAGGGCAGGAAGGGACAGGGACAGGGACAGGGACAGGGACAGGGACACGGACACGGACAGGGACACGGACACGGACAGGGACACACTCGGTTCCCAGTCGCCATCCTGCAGACTGTGGGTCCATCCCTCTTCCCATGACTCCCATCCTCCAAGGCTGCCTCTTCCCCAGGGGTTTGCTTTGCTGGGCTGCTCCGTTTTCCTTTCATTGCCTCTTTCAGACCGATTTTTTGGCTTGCTTGCTCGCCCACGTCCCTGATTCTTTTCCTTCTTCCTTTTCCATTCCCTCCTCCCTCTGCTCCCAGTGCTGCCCAGCTTTTCTCTTTACCTCCTGCTCTCACTCTCCTTGTATTTTCTTGGTGGTCCTGCCAACAACCTTCTGGGATATAAGAAAAGGAAAATCTCGGGCCTACACAGCTGAGAAGCTTCCCTTAGGAACTGAGGCTGGCTGGGATGGCTTTTTAACTCCCTTTTCTTAAATTCTTTTTAAACCATGCCTTCCCTCACCACTGCTTTTCCACCTGGATCCCTGGTGCTGTGGGACACACCCCAACCCCAACTGCACTGCAAGGATGGAGGTGGGAAAGCTCGGGGCAGAAACAGGAGCTGCCTCTGTGCTGGACCTGGTTTTGCTCCTAAAAACAAGGGAAAATCAGATACTGAATTTGTCTGAGCAATTGCCAGGCACCTCATAGCCATGCACCTCCAAAGGAGGAAGGCAGAGGCTTGGCTGGAGTGTTGTGAAAGGGATGAAGCTGAAGGAATGGAGTTGCAGGCTGGGTGGATCATTCCTGGGTGATTCCTGGTTGTGGGAATGTGAAAGTGGGTCATGCACAGTTGTTCCTGGCTCCTGCAACACTTTTTGCACCTGAGGGCCTTGGGTTGGGCTTTTTTCCTTATATTTTCCCTTTCTGATTTGTTTTCTTCTGCTTTGAAGCCCCTCTTGTGCCCCTGGTATCTCCGAAACTCGGTGAGAGCCTCTTCCCAAGGAGTTGGAACATCCCAGGTCCTCAGCTGGGGCTGCCTGTGGGATGCTCCAGGGATGTGACAGGAGCCACCTGACTGCCATGGCAATTTCCTTCACTCAAATTCAGCTTTGTTGCAAAATCCTGACTCTGACAGTGACCAAAGAAAGGAGGAATTGTAGAATCGTGGAATGTCCTGAGCTGGGAGAGACCCACAAGGATCATCCAAGGAGCTGGAGGCATCCCCTTGTACAATCAGGGAGCTGCTCCTGACATTCCTCTGTATTTGTTCACCGTTTTTTCCCAAAACCCTGAGCTTTGAGCTTTCTCTGCAGTGCCCAGGCTTGGTCAGGCCAGCAGGGAGTAGTGTTGAAAGTGTTTTATTTCAAGTTCTTTAAAGCATTTGTGAAACTGCTGCTGAGCCGGAGGAGCTCTGCAGTGACCTCCTCTCCCTCCTGGCCTTTGAATTCCTCACTTCCCTCTTTTCCCTGTTAGTGGGGAGCTGCTCTGTTTAGTGGCTGGTGAATTCCTCACCAAAGGCACCCCCAGAGCAGGTTTCTGTGGCTCTTGGGCTCCAATTCCCTGGTTTGCTCTGGAATGATGGCGTGGGGAGCCAGGCTCAGCTGAGCTCTCTTTGAGCCAATCTCCTTTCCCAGCAGTCTTTCACTGCAGCCTCCCTGCTCCCTTCTCCACAAACCCAGCAGCCTCTCCCTCCTCACTTTTGGAAATTCTTCCACTCAGGAATCAAGAATCATGATCTGAGCTCATGGGACCAGCTAGTTCCGGGATTGAAGCAATCCCACAGCATTTTTTCCATGTGAATAACACCAAGAATCCCTTTCTGGGCACACTTTGAGTCCCACCATGGGCACTGTTACACTGAGGGGGATGAGCAGGGCAAGGAAACCTCAGCACAACTGGAGAAAGGTTCCCCTGGTGATGGGTGGGGTGGAACTGTGTCAATCCAGAGTCATTCTGTCCGTTCCACCAGAGTCAGAGCAGCGTCCGTGTCACCGACATGGCAGCCTTGGCACTTTTCCATGTGGGGTTCCAGCCTGAAGGACACAGGTCATTTAAGCAATAGGGAATTTCGTGGCAGTGACCTTCATGCCAAGAGGCAGAACTCAGGGTAGGAGCAAAAAGAGCAGCTGGAGGTTGGAGCTAGGCTGGATTCTGTGCCCAAGAGTTTATTCCCTGTTTTCTTGCTGCACCTCCACCTTTGCCTCACCTAGTTTGTAAATCCCCCTGCCTTTGCACATCTCTGTAATCCCAAATTGGCAGAAGTTCCTCAGCTTTCCCAGTTATGCCATTTCCTGGCCTGTCTATGTCCCATAAATCAAGTCAGTGATGAGCTTGGCATGGGATTGGGAAGATTTTCACAGCGGGATCAGTTTCTCCCCTTTAATTAAACATTACAGGTTCCTCATGAGTCCTCCCCATGTGAAACTTTTCTGAAAAGTCTTAACAGCGTAATTTATGGGGAATCTGTTTTGATGTGCAGATCTGGGTCCCAGTTCTAAGCTTGCACACAATTCCAGAGCTCCTGTAAACCATCTGCCTTTGCTGGATCTGCCCTGGAGCTGGGAGTCAGGGGGTAAGGCTGGGCTGGGCAGAAGAGTGACCAGCTTGCCCAGCTTTGGGCTCTGGAGTCTGAATTTGGGCTCTCAAGTATGAATTTGGGCTCCAGAGTCTGATTTCACAGATCCTGCCTCCAGGTGGGTTTTAAACCCTTTCCCAAAGTATGGAACACTTGGCTCCAGCCACATCCCACACCATGAGTCCCTTACAGGTCTGCAGGCACTGAACTCTCTGGGACAGGGACAGGAGCCCAGGAAGGGCTGGAGCTGTGCCAGGGCTTGGCATGGAGCTCAGGGAAAGGTTCTTCCCCCCGAGGCTGCTGGGCACTGCCCAGGCTCCCCAGGGAATGCTCCCAGCCCCAAGGCTGCCAGAGCTCCAGGAGCGTTTGGACAGCGCTGCCAGGGATGGCAGGGTGGGGTTGTTGGGGTGTCTGTGCAGGGCCAGGGCTGGGCTGTGATCTCTGAGGGTCCTTCCCAGCTCAGGATACTCCAGGACTCTGTGAAGAGACCTTTCCTGGATTTCAGCCTGTGGATTTCCAGTTACATCTGGACCCAAATTTCTGTGCTTTGTGGCTTAGAGGAAGCTGCTCCTTCTCCAGAGCTCCCTGGGGTTGTTGTTTCTCTTCCAAGCTGACATTTCCCTCTCTTCAGCCTTTTCTCCTGGGGAAGCTTTGCCATTTGCACCATTTGCTCCCAAGCCCATCCCTTTTTCTTGGTTTTCTGTCCCCTTCTGAGGTGACCAAGAGCTGCTGGCAGAGATGTGGGGCTGCAGGGGATTCCTGCAAACACAGGATGATCTTTTCAAGCATCATCCCTGCACCACAGCAATTCTCTGGCAAGGCTTTTTGCTGCCTTAAGCCTCGAGCTGACATTTGCACAGTGACGTCCTCTGAGGCCTCTGAGCAGCTTTGGCTCCTTTACAGCCCAGTTCTGCAGAAAAGTTATTATTTTTTAAAGAACCAGAGTGGTTTTGGTTATAAATTGTGCTGTGACCTCACTGCTCCTGATAACTCTAGAAACACCAGCTAGCAACAGGTAAACTGGAGGGGAGGATAGACATCCCTGGGAGGGGGGATTTCCCCATGGGAGTGGAAGAGGGACATGCAGGGCCTGTGCCACACTGACAGCGAGGCAGTCCCTGCACCCCCTTGTCCCCCCCAGGGGCATGGGAATGGGGGACAAAAATGGGAAAGGAAATTCCTCCAGTTCCCTTGGGCACAGCAGAAGTTGTCCCATGAGATGGAGACCCCAAATCTCACCTCCCGCCCTGCTGCTGCCTTGTCCCAGCCACAGTGTCCAGGGACAAACCCCACATTGCTGGGGCAGGATGGTTGCAGGCAGCTCCCAACAGGCACAAGATGCCCTCTGAGGGGTGCCCAGAGTTGTTTTTTGGTAAAACCCCAAAATGCTAACACCTGTAAGGTCTGTCCAGCAGAGCCAGCCCATGTCCAGTCCCACCGTGGGTGTCAGATCCTTCCCAGCCCTTTTCCACACCAAGATTTTTCGCTTGTTATTCCCACTGCTCTGCCTACTTCATCCTATTTATAGAGCGCCTTTCATTGGAGTCTCCAGGCTTTTAACCTTTATTCTTGGAATATTATTCACTTCTTGGACCTGCCATGGAGCAATTACTCACCCAGGCTCCTCCCCAGCCCGAGTTTAAAAGGAATTCCCACGGGGCAGCTCAGGGTGTCAAGCTCCCCGCGGCCAAAATCCCGGCTCTTCCTTGTGCCACGGCCTGTCCCGGCATGTCCCAGGTTCCCAGCCTGGCTCTGCTGCTCATTCACCTGCAGAGAGGCTTTGATGTTTCTCTGGTGAGATCATTCACCTCCCAGTGCAGGAGCAAAACACTCCCAGTGGGATTCTGGTGCCACTTTCTCCAGCTTTCTTCCTCATTCTCTTCTCATCACCTGCTGGGCCAGCACAGTGTCTGTCTGGGGTGTTCCAAAAACGTGGATGTGGCACTTGGGGACGTGGCTCAGTGGTGGCCATGGTGGTGGGTTGATGGTTGGATTTGATGTTAAAAATCTTCTCCCACCTTAATGATTCCGTGGTTTGCTGGCCCTGGTCCCTGTGGGGCTGAAGATCCCAATGCTGCAGATCCCAGCAGTCTGGGGGGGTTCTGTCCCCCAGCTGGATTTGGATTTTGCCCCAGCCATGTGGGGATGGCTTCTGTGAGTATGAAAAGGGTGAACTGCCCCTTCCCCCCCAGAACTCCTGCAGCACCTTCCTGGCCTTGTGGAGGGTGGGAATTACCAGCAGGCTGTTGGAGATGGGTGTCCCTCCCTGGCTGAGGTGGTGTGTGGGATCCACCAACACCACAAGGGGCTGCTGGGGCTGGAGAGGTCTCATGTCCCACTTCTCTGCAGGGCAGAGGGGGTGGAGGGGAGGTGACTTCTCCCCTCCTCACTTTTGCTGTTGAAATCCTTGGATATCTAGACCAGGAAGCCACTGCAGGGACCTGAGGCTGGCTCAGGGACTGTGTCCTGCAGGACCTGGCTCCTCCCTGAGCCTGGCAGATGTGGTGGTTGGACTTGGGGGATGCTGATGCCTGAGACTCCTGCAGCATTTCCTATGGAAAAACCTCCTCGTGGATTTCAGTGTCTCATTTGGGGCCTGGCTTAGGACTCGAGGAGGGAATTCCTTCAGGCTGGGGTGGATATTTCAGTGAAACAGTCAAAGAAAACAGCAGAAGGGTTGCACTGCTTTTGGTTTGGTCCCCCCCAGCTGAGGCAGGCTGGGCACAGGTGGGGAGAGCAGGAGGGAATGGGGGAAGTGTGGGCAGTGGTGCCTGAACACTGGTCCTGGAGTTGTGTTGGAAACTTAACGTCCCTTAATGTCCCTTAAAGAGCTTCACTGGAGCCCAGAGGCGCCACTCCAGGGCAGCTGAGCCAGAGTGGGGCTGGGAGAGGGCACAGAGCTCCTGCCAGGCCCTGCCAAACCCCCTCCTACTGCTCTGCCTCCATTTCCTCCCCAGGGTGGAGCCTCCAGCTGGATCCAGGTCCTTGGGATCTACAAAGTCATGGAATCTGCACTGATCACTTGAGGAGTCTGAAGACAAGAGATCACAGCAACCAAAATTATTTGGGCTGGAAGGGACCTCAAAGCCCACCCAGTGCCACCCCTGCCATGGCAGGTTCACCTTCCACTGTCCCAGGCTGCTCCAATCCCCTTCCCAGCCTGGCCTTGGGCACTGCCAGGGATCCAGGGGCAGCCCC
>WEZZ01032824.1:529730-544008 GCA_013400585.1 Chloropsis cyanopogon | reverse complement strand
ATCCCTGGCAGTGCCCAAGGCCAGGCTGGACACTGGGGCTTGGAGCAGTCTGGGACAGTGGAAGGTGTCCCTGCCATGGCAGGGGTGGCACTGGATGGGCTTTGAGGTCCCTTCCCACCCAAACTCTGACTCCTGAGTCAGTGGAGCTGCCTCGGATGAATCCAGCAGCAATCCAGCACCCAGAGCACAGCCCTGGCAGCTGTGGCTGCTGGGGGTGACCTGTGACATCAGCCACAGCCACACCCCTGCCCTCAGTGCCACACGGGTGGGCCCTGCCGAGCTGCCCCAGGGGCTTTGTGCTTGTGCTCCAGGGTGGAGGAGAGATTTCATTGCTTGGCTGCCCAAGCCATGCTGTCTGTGCTGTGCTGGAGCTGGGTCCTGGCTCCCAGAACCAGGCTGATGGCAATCCAGGGTTGTGGCAGGGAGGGCTGAACCTCTGTCCCTCTCTCCCTTCCCTTCCAGCCACTCCCTGGCTTTCCTGCAGGTTGCTGATGCCTTGAGGAGGCTCAAGCTTTGTTTTAAATACAAATCTTGTTGTTTGAGCAGGACATGTCTTAGGAACAGGTGTCCAGCAAGGACATCTTGGGGAAGAACTGGAAAACATTAAAGATCCTGAGCTTTGACATCTCCTCGTTGCACTGGAATTGCCAGCACTGGACAAAGCCTGGTCTGCAAGGGTGGTGAACAAAAATGAGAGAAAACTGACTCATTAAGAATGTGGCTTTGGAAAAAGAGTTTCCTGCTGTTTGGAGTCCTTGCTGGTTTGGTTCTTGCTTGTTCCTATTACACAATATGTTGCATTTGGCATTGCTGTGTGAAAGCAGGAAGAGGGAAAGCTGGAGTAGAAGGGGCTTCACTCAAAAACCTCATCCCCAGGTCCCAGCCCTTTCTGTCCTGCTATAACTCAGAGCAGTTTGGACACCAGCTACAATTTTGGAGAGGTAAAGCCATCATCAAAGCTTCCAGACCTCAGAGAGTTGACAAAGCCCCTCCATGAGGACCCCAGCAAGTGCCTTAGAGGGACAGAGAGCCCCAGAGCACAGCCCTGGTCTTGGCAAGGGGATAAGGAAGGAACCCAAACCCTCCAGCCTCCCTAGACTGTCCCAAAGGAACTGAGAAATCCGTGGTGTGAGGCAGGGAGGGGAGGGCAAACAGGCCTGGCAGGGTGAAACCTCTGCCCTTGGCTTCTGGAGGCTGCTAAGTTTTAATTTGGGAATTTCTGGTCTGATAACAGAGAGAGAAATGGGGAACAGGGCGAGAGGCACGGAGAAAATGGGAAAGCCCAGCTGAGGTCTGGGGGTGGGTAGGAAGTTCCTGCTATTTCTGCTCTCCCTGCAGAACTTTCTGCTGTACTTTCTGATGGATTTTGTACTTTTATGACCCTTTTAAGACCTGAAGCCTGCCTGGAACATCTCCTCCCTCCACATGTCCCACAGCCCAGCAGCTCCCAGCACAGCTGCCATGTCTGGGAGCATCCCCACGGCACAAGGATGCTTCTCTGGATTCGTTGCTTCAGCACTGGCTGCTCAGTCCTGTGGGGCCAACCTGGAGCCCTGGCAAAGGAGTTAAATCCAGCAGGATTTAATGGGTGCTCTCCAATGCTCTCCAATTGGTGTCATCATCCCAAAGAGGCTGGTGGCTCTGTGGGAGGAGCTGAGGAGCAGCTCCTTGTTCCCACAGGAGGCAGAGCCCTCTCATTCCCGGTGCCCTGGGTTGTTTGCAGGTGCCTGTTCAGAGCAGAGGGAAGCAGCTCCTTCGCTGGGAATGGTTTGGGAAGGGAGGAACAGGTTGGGATCTGCAGCTCCCAGTCCCAGAACTTGTCTGGGTAAATGCACCAATGCTCCATCCCTCAGGAAAGCCTAAAAAGGGGAAGATTTGTGATCACTGGGATGTTAAATATTCCCAGGCTGTTCCACCCAAAGCTTCACTTCCCCTGGATCTCCCTTTGCCTCAGTTTCCCGTGGCATGGCTGTTCCAGACTGAGTGTGACACAGCCCCAGCCCTTGGTGGGACAAATATCGTGGCCACTCTCCCAATCCCAAATGGCACTTCCAAGGATAATTCCTTTGAAATGCCATGTTCAAGCGGAGTCACGTCCTCCTGTTCTCCTGGGAGTCACAAACAGCTGTAAATCTTTAAAGAGAGCAGTGATCAGCCCTGAGTGGTGCTGAGCTGTGGGAAAAGGGATCATGGAACAGTTACAGAAAGGAGCTGAGACTAAAAGTAGGATTTAACAGGATCTGGATCTTCTGTCCTTGCTGACCTGAATGAGCTCCTTCTGCCAGGGAAAAGGAGCGAAACCTCTGAGATTTGTGAATTGGAGTTTTTAGGGCACACGTGGATTCGAGGGTGGCAGAGTGGCTTTAACGTGGAGCTGCTCCAGATACCTGTGGGTCATTCCAGGGGGTGATGGGATGAGCCCATGGGAGGCTCTCCCTCCACTGTCACCGTGGTGTTCTGCCCTGGCTGGTGGCTTGGGGCTGTCCCTCACCCCTGTGTGGTCCCAGTGACATCCACAAGTTGCAGGAGATCCTGGAGCCATCCCTGGGCAGGATCCTGTGCTGTGCTCAGGCTCAGACACAGGGTGTGCTCAGGGTGTCACAGCAGGATGTCCCTCTCTGTTGCCTCCCTGCTCTTCACAGAGCCCTGCCAAGCTCATTTCATCCAACAGCACATCCACAGCTCCTGACCGGTGACAAAGGTGTTCCATCTGTGTTTTGTGTCCCTGCCAGCCTGATCTTGTCACCATGCTGGGTGGCCTGAGCTCCAGCCTGTCCTGGGACTGAGACCTGTAACTGGACCACAGTGACCTTCAGGGACCAGGGGCAGGGAGCAGGACCTTGTCTGCTCCTTGTCCTGCTCAGCTCTGCCAAACCTGTCCCCAGCAGGATTCCTCCATCACTGGGAGTGATTGTGAGACAGCCACGACCCTGAAGGTGACCAGGACACTGCTGTCAGGGGTGAGTGTGTGTCCAGCACCACTGCTCCAAGGGTGGGTGGATGGATGATGGATGGATGGATGGATGGATGGATGGATGGATGGACGGATCTATGGATGGATCTAGCTCAGGGCTGGGAAGCCAGAGGTGCCATGGGAGAGTTTTTCTAGGAGATGTGATCCCTTTTTCCATGCTCAGCTGGAGGAATGTGTTAAGCTGCAGCATCTGCTCCCAAAACCCTGTGGTGGGGTGTCCTCCCTTCCTGGGCCCCTTCCCTTTAAACAAAGAGCCATGATTTTTCTGGCTTGCATTCTCTCCAGGCTAAAAGGGTAAGAGGAAGAGCTCCAAGATCCCAGAACCCCAGCTTCATTTATGTTGGAAAAGATCTCTGAGACCATTGAGTCCAACCTGTGCCAAATCCCCACCTTGTCCCCAACCCAGAGCACTGAGTGCCACCTCCAGTTGTTCCTTGGTGATGCCACCCCCTCCCTGGGCAGCCCCTTCCAATGCCTGACCACCCTTTCCATGAAGAAATTCCTCCTGATGTCCAACCTGAACCTCTCCTGGAGCAGTTTGAGGCCATTTCCTCTTGTCCCAGCAATGCTCCAAGCTGTTCATTAAACCAAGGTGGTACCAGCCCAGAGAGCTCCCATCTTCCCTCACCAGTTCCACACCATCTCAAACCCAGGAGAGGAGACAGAAGATCCCCTTGGCCGTGTTTTCCAGCTTAACCAAATCCCTGAAGCCACAAGGAAGGGCCCAGGTCTGAGTTCCTGAGCAGAGCTGGCATCAGAAGCTTTGCAGGCCCATGATCTGCAATCAGCCCTCCTGGGCACGTGGAGCCTGTCCAGGCATCAGCTGTGGGAATCAGCTCATGCAGAGGATGCTCCATCTCCTGCTGGCTCCCTCCAGCCCTGCTGCCACACCTGGGGATGTGGAGCCACAGGAACATCCAGCATCCAAACTGCTCCAGGCCTTCCATTATCCACACCTCTGCAAGGAGATGGCTCAGCTCGGCAGATCTGAAATCTCCGTGCTGACAGATGGGATCTGACAGGAGCAGCACAGCTGGCGGAGAGGAGACATTCCTTCCCTTCCCAAAACCTCCCAAGTGCTCCTCAATAACCCCAGAGCTGGGAAAGCTCGGTGGCTCCTGCAGGAATCATCTCCTGGGTGGATGCTTGGTTCCTCAGGGGAAGGAGGCAGCAGCTGTGCCTCAGCAGTTTCATTGCACAAACCCCCAGCTGGAGCTGATGGATCCAGCTGAAAGAGGAATTTTGGGTCAGTGGAATATTGCCGTCAGCACTGGGCTGTGGCCAGGTTGCCATGGGGACACCTGTGCCTTTGGGGTTGGGTCCTGCAGGGAACCAAGGTGCTCTTTCACCCCATTTCCTGGAGAATTTTGGTGTTTCTGTGATCCTCTCTTTCACCAGCCCTGCTCTGAATGCATCCCCGACCACATCTGAGGGCAGGGTGGAGGGCTGGGAGACACCGAGCTCCTCCAACAAGCCCGTGCAGCACCGGGGGAGCTCCACGTGCACCTCCAGCAGGTCTTTGGTGCCAGCAGCGGGGGACCTGCCCTGTGCAGCCTCAGACCAGTGGCCCCAAGGGACAATGCCAGTGTGGGGTGACACAGCTGGAGCTGGGCATTACCTGCAGAGCTGTGCTGTGCCCGGGGCACTTGGCTTGGCAGACAACATCCAAATTCCCATCTCTAAAATCAGGCCAAGAGCCCAACCCTGCTCAGGTTGGAGGGTAAAGGCTCCAAAGGCTGGGAAGTGTTTTGGGGCCTCAAGCCTTGGGAACATGGTCAGGCTGGTTCTGATGGAGCCAGGGATGAAATCCAAGGGGAAAACCTGCAACCAGCCTGGTGAGCAGTGGGGAAGCCACCTGAGCAGCCAGCTCGAGCTTCTGCCACCCCTGTACCTGTGGCAGGAGGAGACAGAGTCAGGCAGGGCCTGGGAGCTCTGGGGAGAGAGGGAATTGCACAGAGAGAAGGAAGATTCATCCCCGGAACCAACCTGTGCCGAAAATACTCAGTGACTAATTTTATGCCTTTCTGATTGCCTTTTAACTGCGAGTTATTAAAAACGGGGAGAAGGGAGATGATGGCCTGGTGGGAGGATAAGCGAGCGTTGCCATGGCAGTGAGGGGATGCTGCAGCACAGCCCGGGCCACAATTCCTGAGGACAGAGGCCAGTGGACACCCGGGGAGCCGGGGGAGAGGGGCTGTGTCCAAAGTCACTGTTTGGCCTGGACGCTGCTCCACTGCCCTCCCCTGCTCTCCCTCCTGGCTCTCTCCTCCTGCTCTCCCAGCCGGATCAGGTTTCCCCCTCCCTGAGCTCACCCCTTCCCAGAGACACTTTTATCAGGCTCAGGGCAAGGAAGAAGCCGGGATTTGGGGGGTTCAAGAGATTAGGAAAGAATTTGCCTCCGGGAATCTCTTTCCTCCATCTGCCCGGGATAAAGTGTGCGCTGGAGGTGGAGGCTTTGCAGCTCCACGGGGAACTGCTCCGAGCTAAACGTGTGGAGGCAAAAACGCTGCCGGTCCCTCCCCGCTGCGGGAACGGAGTGTTGAAAGGTCCTAGGAGGGGTGAGGAGAGCTCTCTATCCTGTGGCTCCATGTAAGGATGAAGTGGGAGGGTGTTTTGCCGGAGCTCTGCCAGTGCAGACGGTGCCTGTTCAGCCCCTGGCATCTTTCCTGGAAGGACCAGCTCACCCACGGAGGCAGGAACAGGGAACAAACCTGGGGGCAGCATGGGAAACGTGATTAACTGGGAGGAAAAGGGATTTTATTTGGCCCGTTTATGATTTTCTTCTTTCATCGCCTCCCTATAAAGCAAATGCCATGCCAGTGAACAACTCTGACCCTGCTGGAGCGGGAATACAGCCGGGAAAACTCTCCTGGGAGTGTGCCCACCGCCCTGGCCGGCGTGGGGGCTGTGTGCAGCCCCTCCCTCCTCCATCCGTGCGGCTTCCACGGCACATTGTTCATCCCTCAGTGTTCATCTCCTGTCGCTGCCGGAGAGGGCAAATCCCTGCCCTGGGGAGCAGAGCCTGCTCCTGAGCCCGTGTGCTGAGCGCTCCTAAAGCAGGACCTGGATCCAGCCGCACCGGCTGTCCTGGGAAAGGCAGTTTATTCCTCCTTTAGATCTTGCTAAAGAAAAACGTCAATACTGCAGGTGTGAAATGTTACAATTTCAGGGGCTTGGGGGGTTTGAGCCTGAAGCCTCTCCATGAGAGCAACGTGCTCAAAGTGGGATGTGCCAGGCGGCCCCAGTCACTGCTGCACCACAGCCCTGGCACAGGAGCGTCTGCCTGGGGCTGTTCCTGCCCGTGCTGGGCTGGGGGCTCGGGATGACCGCCACAGGCAGGGCCAGAGCCCGAGGGTCTTTTGCTGCTCTCCAGATGGGATTCTTCCCCTCCTTCCTGTATCCTGGAGTGGGTGGGATGGGACATCCCCTCTCCCACCTGCTCAGGAGGTGCCTGTGGCTGTGACAGGGCTCCTGGGGGCAGGAACGGGGACATCAGAGGGGTGGGAGGGCAGTGGACCTCTCCAAACACTGCAAAACGGGATTTGCACTGGGGTTGTCTGAGCACTGCTGCCCCCAGGGGGATTTCTCGTCCTCTCTCCATACCTGTGCCTGGCAGGTTTCTGCTCCATCTCTGCACCCCAGCACCCACATCCCTCCCTCCGTCCGTCCATCCATCCATCCATCCATCCATCCATCCATCCATCCATCCATCCCTCCCTCTCACAGCTGGCTCAGACACCCTGGCTGGAGGCCTTGTCCCAGGAGTGTCCCCGAGGGATGAACCCCCTCTCAGGTGCCCCAGAGAGCCGCAGCCCGTGCCCGGGGCAGCCCCTGCGCTCGGGGCCGGGGCTGAGCTGCCTTTTGTGGCGCTCGGGCCCCGGTGATTGGGCGCTATTTTGCTCCGGCTCCCCCCGGCAGCTGTTGCTGTTCTTTACCCGGGAGAGCCGGGGCCGCCCGGGGGCTGCAGCCGAGGAGGAGGCGGCGGCCGACCCCAGGTAGGGATTTCTGTGGCTTTTAAGCCCTGATGTGGGGCAGCCCCCGGGCAGCCCTGGCCACAGCCCGGCTCCCTGTGGCCGCGAGGGACCGGGAGCCGGCGGGGCTCGTCGCGGGGCGAGGGTGACAGGGGAGCGGGGCAGGCGAGGGGACTATTTTTGGAAGTTTCTTTGATGTGAGTCAGCGGTGAAGGCGACCTCGGGAGCCCGTGCGGGAGCGGTCCCAGCGGCAGCAGCGCGGAGCCGATTATTTGTTAAGTGCCTGCGGATTTTGAGCGTTCCCGGGCGGATCTGGCGTGCGGGGCGTGAGTCCCCGGGAGCGGGATGGGCGGGCGGGAGGGAGGGGTGGCAGCGCCCCTGGGCAGGGGCAGCGCGAGCGAGGACTGGGGGCTGCGGGCGACCAGCCCTGCCACGGGCAAAGTGTCCCTGGCAGGGGTGGCCACCCCTGGCATTGGTGGCCACCCGTGGCACTGCGGCCATCCCTGCCCTGCTCGGCCTGGGCGGTGGCTGTGCCTGGATCACCTGCCCAGGAAGGCTGTCCCTGCAGGTGACACGGCCCATCCTGGCTGGGGACAAGGGTCCTGCGGGGGCTGTAGAGCCCCGGAGTGCATCCACCTCCTGCCAGGGCACGGAGCCTCATCTGCTGCCCAGAGGGGACAGGCCTGGACATGGATCTGGTCAGCTCTGGGGCCGAGTTAGTCCTTTGGGGCACATGGCGGGGAAGGACACCTGCCTGCCCCTGGGTCTGAGGCTGTCTGGGCTCCTCCGTCAGGGTGAAGCCCAAGGGGCAGAGACATGGAAAGAGCCTGGCACCCTGTGACAGGGCATGGGGCTCAGCTGAGGACTGGGGAGCCCAGCAGGGGGGTGCTGTGGGCACAGTGTTTGATCCCCCTCACTTCAGTGAGGGTCCCTTGAGCTGACGTGGTCCTGCTGTGGCGTTGGAGAAAGGCTTGGGATGCCCTGAGGACACCAAAGGACTGTCCAGGTGGGCAGGGAGAGCTCAGAGGTGGCTGAGGAAGGACAAGAGAAGAGGTTCCTTGTTCTCACCGTGAGCCATGGCCGCTGGTGAGGTGTGTGAGACCCTGCAGGGCACAGCTCAGCCTGGCAGAGATGGTTTTTGTGGTGGTGCCACTTCACAGGGTGACCTGGGGCATTGAGGGGCACCTGTGTGACACCAGCTCCATGGGAACGTGGATCGTGGCCAGGGAGAAGAGGAACCCTAACCCTAACCCTCCACCTTCCTGGTGTTCATCTGTGCCCAAAACCAGGGTGAATGATTGAGAAGCTCAAAAACACAGCAAGCATGCGGGGAAAACACTTTGAGGAAAAGTTCTCCACCTTTGTGCTTTCCCTGGGCCTGGGAACCCCCCGAGCCACCACGAGGGTCCTGGGGCAGCTCCCGCCCTTCCCAGCAGAGAAAGGACCAGACTCACATCACTTAAACAAACCAAAGACTCATTTTATTTCTTCTTGAAAACAAAGACCTTTCAGATCATAGCCAAAATGTTTCTTCTTATTTACTGTTCTGCTTCCAACACTGAGTCAGAGGTTTCATCCTGGGAACTGGTATCTTTTTCTCAGTGTTCCACAGGGGGAAATAAACTAAATTTGGCTCAAAGGGGACAAAAATTCTTCCTTCTGGGGAGGATGTGGCACTGGACTCGGAGATGCCCAGAGGGCTGAGGCCAGTGGTGCTGGGACCTTGTGGTGCCTTCCCTGCAGCTCTCCCACGGCAGAGAAGCCCCCAGGGCCCCGAGGAGCCCAACCCCCTCCCCAGCCCTTCCTGGTGGCAGAGCCCTGGGGACCTTCAGCTTGCTGGGACCTTCCCAGCTGGGAAAAGCCCTGAGAGTCCACCCTGAGCTTTGCAGTCCCCTTGAGCTCCTTTTTGAGGTCTGGTTGCTCTGTGGTTGCTGGGACCTCTCCTGCTGCCAGGCTCTGGCCTTCCAGGGTCCAGCCTTGTGTTTTTGGGGTGTCCAAGCACACCCTGGGCTGTTGGTCCCCCACGTGCCTTGGCAGGGAGGTCACTGTCCCTTTGGCTGCCACTCCCCTGGGATATCCAGGCTGGGGACATTTTGGGGCTCAGACCTTCCCAGAGCTCCCGTTGCACCCCCTGATGCCTGGGGGGGTTTTGCCTGGCTTGGGACACCTCTGTCCATCCGCAGGTGACCCGGCAACGCCAGCGGGGGAAACACGGCCAGATGTCCCCTCTGCAGGCTGGGGGGTGTCACCGAGGGGTCACCCCCCAGACCCTGGCGATTGCCACCTCCCCAGATTTGTCACCTGAGGAGCTGTGCTGTGCTTGTCTCTGACAGATGCCAAGGCTCCGGTGAGCAGCGACAGCCGCGGGAGAGCGCTGCAGCCCATGTGAGTGCTCAGGGACGGGACGGGTGTCTGGGGGATCCCTGGGCCAGGGAGGGCAGGGGGTGCCAGGGATGGATCCCTGTGCCCAGGGAGGGCAGGGGATGCCAGGGATGGATTCCTGTGCCAGGGCAGGGAGTGCCGGGGATGGATCCCTGCTCAGAGCAGGGGGTGCCGGGGATGGATCCCCGTGCCGGGTGAGGGCCAGGGGGCCGAGCTGGGGCTGTCCCGTAGTGACATTCCGCCCGGCACTGTTGCAGCACGTCCATCCCGGGGCAGCCCAAGGTCCCCCAGCTGTCGCTGTCACTGATCCGTGCCGGTGGGCAGCTCTCTCCGGTGGCACTGACCAACACCCAGCCCGGCCACCAAAGCCCCGCTCAGCACCGAGCCCGAGCACAGCGCGGCTCCCTCCGCTCCCGGCACACCGAGCCCGCCCTCAGGGGATGCTGAGCCCCGGTCCAGCCCCGAGGCGGCTCCGGGGGGATCCCAAGCGCAGCCTGGGGGCGCTCAGCCACCAGCCCACCCATGTGCTGGGGCTAACTCGTGGCTAAATCCAGCTTAAATACCGTGAAATACCCTCCTGTTTGAAGGAGGTGAGCACTCGCCCCAGGCGCTGCAGGAGCCGGTTGGTGCCTCTCGCTGGGGCAGCACCGGCTCAGCCCCGGGGTCCCCCAGGGCAGCGTGTCCCTGTCCCCCCAGCCGCGCTCTGTGCCCTCCCCGCAGGGAATAGAGGAGGAGAGTCCCCGGCGCGGTGTCTCCGAGCAGGACGCGGACGAGGCAGAGACAGGAGCCGGACATGCCAGAGCCAGCCCCGCTCGGCGGGGACAGGAAAGCGGCGGAGAAGAAGCGGGTGGAGAAGGTGGGAGCCAAGGGCAGCGCTGCCGGGCCTCCAGGTGGGTGTGTGGGAAAGCCCTTCCCTGCCCCGGAATGGCCACCCTGGCCCCAGGTGGCCACAGAGGCACAATCCAGTGTCCCCGGCCAGCCCGGGAGGCACTGCCTGGCCACGGAGCGGTGACAGGAGGAGCTGTGCTCTCCGCAGTCCCCGGGGAATCAGTGACACGGGGATGGAGATGGTCTCCTCAGCCGCCTGCCAGATCCTCCACTTGCTCCTCCTCCTCCTCTCCACCCTGCCCAGACTCGCTGCCGGAGGAGGAGCACGGGCAGAGCTTTGCCCAGCTTGATCGCCAGGGTACTCCAATGCCACCATGGCCCAAACCCCTCGGTGTCAGCCCCCGGGACACTCTTGTCCCCACTCCTGCAGTGCAAACACGTGGCAGGAGCAGCCCCTGTCCCTGTCCCTGTCCCTGTCCCTGTCCCTGTCCCAGCCCTGAGAGGGCTGTGCAGGAGGATGTTAAGAGCTCTTCCCACCCCCCAGCTCAGAGCCCTTTGGCTCTCCCCAGTTCCCTCCAGTAACATTTTTCCGTGGGGGCCCCAGTCCCCAGGAGCCTCCCGGTGCAGAGCAAGGCGGAGCCGCCCAGCCTGGACCCCGCGGAGGAGCCGCTGCTCTGGGAAGGGCTCACCCTCAACAAGTGCATCCTGGTGGCCTCCGTCGTGGCCCTGCTCAGCGTCACCTTCCAGGTGCTCCAAGGTGAGTCGGGAGCCGGACGGAGCGGGAAGGGGTGGCCAGACCGCGCTGCCACCTCCTGGCTCCTGTCCCCTCCTCTCTTCCAGCGCCATGCTCCAAGGAGGGACTCGCCCGCGGCCGGCAGGACCCTCCGCCCCCTCCCATTGCCGGTGGGTCCAACGCCCCGTCCCTCCCCGATCCCGCGGATCCAGCCTGAGGCAGGGCCGCGTCCCAGGCTGGGGATGTGGGGCCTCATCCTCAGCTGACTCTGGCCTGGCCTCTCCCCTCCCAGAGGTCGTGAGCCCCAAGGCGGAGATCCCAGAGGCGGTGACTGCCCAGCCTGCGCCGCCACCGGAGAGCACCGTGCTGGAGGATGACGGTGATGACGAAGACGGTGACGATGACGATGAGAGCGAAGCTGACAGCAACCTGGTACGGGTCAGGGTGGCACCTCCCGGGGCAGGGAGCATCTTGTCCCCAGGGGAAGGGGTGGAGGGAGGTCCCAGTCCCCTGGGCTCCATCATCAGCTCCTGGTCCCCTCTGTCCCCACAGGCAGAACCCTGGATCTTTAAGAAGTGGTTTGGCCGTGCAACACCAGAGGATGAAGACAAGGATGAGGAAAAGGATGAGGATGAGGACAAGGATGAGGATGAGGACAAGGACAAAGAACCTGCAGATGTCCCCAAGGTGCCAGTGGTTGTGATGGATGGGAAGAAGAGCCAGGAGAAGCAGGAGAAGAAGATGGAGAAGGAGGAGGAGGAGGAGGAGGAAGAAAAGGAGGAGAAGGAGGAAGAAAAAGAGGATAATGAGGAGGAGGAAGAGGAGGAGAAGGAGGAGAAGAGAGAGGAGAAGAAGGAGAGAGCCCGAGAAGGCCGTGCTGCCCATGTGGAGCGGAGCAGCCGGAGGGAGGCACGAGCCAAGGACAGGACACCGGGGGACAAACCCAGCAGAGCCCCCAGGGCCCCCAGGGAAGCAGAGCAGCAGCCCCAGAAGAAGCGGGACCGGGAGAGGAAGGAGAGGAAGGAGAGACGGCGGGAGCGGGACGAGTCCAGGAGGGAGGGGGGCAAGGGCCGTCCCGGCAGGGCTGACGGCGGCCGGGAGAGCCCAAGGCGGGACTGGAAGCCGCAGAAGGGCAGGAAGCCCTGGGAGCCGGCGTCGGGCAGGGACGGCAGGGCCAGGGAGGGCAAGAGGCGCGACTGAGGCCGGGGTGGGCGCGGGGCTCGATGGCGCTGGATCCCGGGGAATCCAATCCCACCACTGCCCCGGCAATGGCCCCCTGCCCCTGCCTGCCCTCCAGAGACACCCCCGGGCACGGGCAGCACCCCAGGACCCCCGAGCAGCAGCAGAGCAGCCCAGGAGCCTGGCACGAGCCTCCCCGGGGATTTTGGGGCCCCTGGATCAAAAGCGACCTGAAAGGACTCATGGAAGGAGCTCCTTTGGGCCTCGGCACTTCTCCATCCCCACCCAAAACCCCTCTGCAGTTCTCCTCCACTCGTGGTTCCGGGGCGGCGCGGGGATCCCAGTGAACAGAGCCGTGTCCAGGGCGTGCAGCTCTTGGGTTAATGGTTTTATTGAAAGCAAATCAAGAGAGAAGAACATTGAGGGTTACGGAACCAGGCTGCAGCCATCCTCAGAGGGACATCAGGGACAGACCCCCGACCTCACCCAGCCCAGTGCCATCGCTGCAGGGTGGCCCAGAAGGTGCTGGTGACAGAGCAGGGCTGGAGCCCTTCCCCCAGGGATCCCTGCAGGCCTCGCCTTCTCCGAGTCGCTTTTAGGAAGGAAATACAAGAGCAATATCACACAGCCAGAGACGTTCACAGCCCCGACCCATGGCAGGTTTCAGTACTTGCTAAATCAACAGTGGTTAAAATAAACTATTTTCATTTTTAATAAGGTATTCAACTGGATATTTTTAAAAAATAGGGGGAAAAAAGGAAAACTAGAAAAGCCCTTGTCTCTGGTTATATGTTTTGTCCCTGGTTACGTGTTTTGTCCCTGGTTATGTCTGTGTGTGTTTTCTGTGCCCCCCAAACCCGAGGGGCTCCGAGTTAATCCTGCAGGGCTGTGAGCTGGGACCGGTGGGTACCAACCTCCAGCCGTGCCTCCCGGTGGAGACACTGCACAACCCAAGGAGGTGTAGCCAGGACAAGCCCAGGAGCTGCTTCCCGAGGGTTTGGCTCCCGGCTGAGGGCTGGGCTCAGCTGGAAGATGATCTGGGGCAGGCGGCCCGTGCTGACGCCGGCGGGACCGCGGAGCAGGTGCTCTGGCAGCCGTGTGCTCCCGCTCCCATTAATGGTGCGAGCAGCCCGGGAGGTGTAACGGGATCGCTCCCTCCCTCGTCCCCGGGCCCCGGCAGCGGGGTCAGCGCGGGGTGACGCAGATGTGACCTGGCCGGGAGCCCCGAGCCACGGCCAGCGGCTCCTCACGGCCGCGGCTCACACACAGACGTGTCCCGAGGGCAAGGCTGATCTCTGCGAGGGGATTTGGCCTCTTGCTTTGCTGTCACAGCTGGAGCCGTGTGGCCGGGGGGTCCCGTGATGGGCCGTGGGCTGGGGAATGCCCAGAGGATGCTGCAGGGCTTGGAGGAAGCAGCACCTGCCCTTCCCAGCCGCTACAGGAGCCGAGAGTGAGGCATAAATAAGAATGGCCCTGCCTGGATCTGCCAAGCTTTGTCCTCCCCCCACGGCCCCGCCGTGTCCGTGCCCAGCCCAAACCCGCGGGCACCTCGGGCACCTCGGGCACCCTCAGCAAGGGAGCGGGGACAGCCCCAGGGGAACACGGAGCAGCCCCAGGGACAGGCATGGATGAACCCAGAACCAGAGCGACGCTAACGAGCCGGACCATGGGGAAAGGACACACGGGAGCTCCCGTCTCGGCGAGAAGCACCAGACCCCGAGCCGGGAGGGCAAACCGGGAGAGGGGCCGGGGTGGGGCGGGCGGGGAGGCCGGCGGGAGCCTCACCGGCAGCCGCACTCCTCTGCCACCATGTTGGGGAACTTGCGGATCTCCAGCCCGTCCGAGGCGAGGCTGATGATGAGCTGGTCCGAGTAGCGCACGGGCACGCAGCAGGGAGCCCTGCGCAGCGCCGAGCCGCGCTCCTGCATGCCCAGCAGCAGCACCGTGTGCGAGAAGTAGCTGGGGACGCGGGCGGACAGCGGCAGCCGGCAGGGCCCCTCGCAGTTGTTGGCCGCGTACACGGTGGGCATGACGATGAAGTGGCGGTCGCGCAGGTCGATGGTGAGCTCCTGCAGCCGGCAGTGCGCCTGGTGCCGGGCGCTGCGGTTCTGCCGCTGCACCTTCCTGCGCTCCTGCCAGCGCGCCCGCACCGACTGCAGCGCCTTCAGCAGCAGCAGCGTGCGCAGCTTCCGAGAGCCCGGCCCCGGCTCG
>WEZZ01032824.1:515585-527039 GCA_013400585.1 Chloropsis cyanopogon | reverse complement strand
GACGGGGGGGGATGACAAAGGCGCTGGGCAGCCGAGCCGGGACAGCCCCTCCCGCCCCCTGCTCCCACCGAGGCCCGGACCCACCTGGTCCCGCGCCAGCCCCGGGCCGGTGGCCAGCAGCTCCTGCGGGTGCCCCGAGCCCCGGCCCTCCCGGCGGCCCAGGTAGAAGAGCATCACGGCCGCCTGCAGCTCTCCCACAGCCCGTCCCACCTCCGCCTGGAAGACCAGCTGGAACCGCAGCTTCACCTGCGCTTCCCACTGCACTGGAACGGGGGAGACACGGCCGTGAATCCCCTCCGGCGCCGCGGGCTCCGGGGGTGAGGAAGGGGCTTCGGGCCGAGCCCTGGCCCCATGAAGGGCTGGGGCACCGGCACAGGAGCCGGCGGGGAGAAGGGACGCAGCAAATCCCGTTCCCGGCTCCGGGGAGATGGAGCGCGGGACACACCCCGCACCCGGCGAGCAGGGAGCTGCCTCCCCCCGGATCCCATGGAAATCTGCTCTCCCGTGCCTCGGGGACGGTGTGGCCACTGCCGGGGAAGAGCCACTGCCCTGCCCCCGGCACTGGTGAGTCCAGCTGAAAATCCAAATCCCAGGAGAGGCGGAAGATTTCAGGACGAAAGAAACAATCATCGCCCTCTTGTTAGAGTTAAATTGGAGGGTGTTACTCCCTCTGCAGCACCGAAATCACCCCCGGGATGGGACAGGGGAATGTGGGTTGATGTTTTCCCATAAGGCTGAAGCTACAGGAGCAGCCCAGGACCCTGGAGTGGGAGATCAGCCTGTGCCAGGCTCCCGGCACAGCGGGAGCAGCTGGCTCCGACCCCTCCGTTCTCCCCGGAGCTGGGATGGGACCCAAACCCATCTGCTGTGTTAAGGCAGAAAGTGAGAAACACTGAAACACTGATGAGAACAGAGCAGAAGCCACCAAGAATCACAGAATGTCCTGAGCTGGAAGGGACCCTCAAGAATCACCAGCCCAGCCCCTGGTCCTGCACAGACACCCCAACAATCCCACCCTGACATCCCTGAGAGCGCTGTCCAAACGCTGCTGGAATGTGGCACCTGGGCGTTGGCAGAGGCGGGGACAGATGGCAGAGCCACGCTGCCATCCTCACTGCTAAACCTCCTTAAAAACGTGCCCAGAAACATTTCGCTCCGTCACCTCGCTGTTTTTAAAGGGAACCCAACCCCCAGATTTAATGCTGTGTTTAAATCCCTGACTTCGGGCCAGCAAACAGCATCACCACCCGAGCCCTGCATCCTTGCCCTCCCGGCTCCACCTCGGAGCCTGCAGGGCTCCCCACCAACCTTCCTCCAGGTGCAGGACGAGGAATCTCTCCAGCCCCGGCTCCAGCACGTGCTCGTGGATGCGCTGCAGGGGATGGGGAGCAGCCCCTCCCTCCCCGGGCCGGCACAGCCCGAAGGTCCCCGCCAGGGTCCCGTCCCAGCTCCGGCGCCGTCTCAGCAGTTTGATGAAGCTGCTCTCGTAGTGGCTGAGCACACCCACCACCTCCAGCTGCCTCGGGGTGGCCCCGTCCTGCTCCATCCTCACCCTGCACACGGGCCCCTCCAGGCCCCCGAGGGGCCAGGGCTGCGGGCTGGAGCGGGACCAGCCCGGGCCCCCCTCCTCAGCCACGCCCTGCGGGCATTTGGCTCCCGGCTCAGGCTTGGAGAAGAGGCGAGTGGCAGCAGCTCTCCTGGACCTGGGTGTCTCCTGGAAACTTCCATTTCCCACCTTTCTCCCTTCTGCTTCCAGCCGTGGCTCTTCCAGCAGGCTCAGCTCCATCAGGGAATCCCTCTCCTCCTTCCTGGGCAGAGCTGCGGAGGGGAGCAGCAGCACCAGGCACAGCAGGAGCCCCCCGAGAGCGCTCATGGTCCCACCTCAGCTTTTCCCTGGAGCAGCTCAGGCATCCCAAGCCCTCGGCAGGAAGAGGGAGGACAGCTCTCCCTTTTAACCACGGCTGGCCTTGAGTGGCCGAGGCACAACAACCTCCCCTGAGCCGCCCCGGGGCTGTCGCGCTGCAGAGGAGCGAGGGAGGTGGCAAAGAAACTTTTGTTGTTCTATTTTTGGGTCTGCAGCTCGTTTTGGAAACGTGCAAAGATCGAAGCTGTTGCACTGTAGGGATGCACGGCCTTGACTTTGGATGTTTTCTAAAGGAGGATGAGTGTCTGGAATGGGATCCTCATGGGGACTGGCACGTACAACCCCACCAGCACTGAAACACCGGGGGGGAGAGCGAGCCAGGGCAGGAGGAGGGGGACAGGGGCAGATAATGGGCTGAAATAAGTAAATGTATGGAAGGCATTCCCTCTTCTGGCTGGAAAACCTTCACCCTGCAGCTCAACAGGCTGCCCTGGAAAAGGGCTTCATCCTGGCAATGAGAATCACGGGGGGCAGCAGCAGCCTGAGGACTTTGAGCACTCAGCAGCTCCTTTAGAAAGTCTCACACACACCTATTGTAAAGACTTTTCCCTCCATGAGATGCCCAGACTCACTGGAACAGCTGGAATTGCCAATGCCATCCTGGAAACCTGGCCTCCCCTCCCAAGAGATCTGATTTTGGCAAGGGGAAATGTCCCGACAAAAACGTTCCAGACCCTTCCCTGGGTTTCCAAGTATTCACAGTCTGGAGCTCAGGATCACCAGAAAAGGATGGAGCACCCAAACTGGAGCAGGACATGGACACGACAGCAAGGGCTGGAGGAGTCCAGGGTCACTTCTACAGGAGCTGACAAAGGCCATGGAGCTGCTCCAAGGGCTGGAGCCAGGCTGGGAGAGCTGGGGCTGCTCACCTGGAGAGGAGAAGGCTCCAGGGAGAGCTCAGAGCCCCTGGCAGGGCCTAAAGGGGCTCCAGGAGAGCTGGAGAGGGACTGGGGACAAGGGATGGAGGGACAGGACACAGGGAATGGCTCCCACTGCCAGAGGGCAGGGCTGGATGGGATATTGGGCAGGAATTGTTCCCTGGCAGGGTGGGCAGGCCCTGGCACAGGGTGCCCAGAGCAGCTGTGGCTGCCCCTGGATCCCTGGCAGTGCCCAAGGCCAGGCTGGACAGGGCTTGGAGCAGCCTGGGACAGTGGGAGGTGTCCCTGCCATGGCAGGGGTGGCACTGAGTGGGCTTTGAGGTCTCTCCCAACCAAACCAGTCTGGGATTCCGTGACTGACTGGGACCATCTCAGCCCAGCAGCAGAGGAAGCCTTTGATCCCCCCATCAAGGGGGTGCAGCTGCAGGGCCCCTGTGGCCCCTCAACCAACCAGAACTGGTCAGGAACCCCAGCCCTGGCCATGCCCTCACCCACTGAGCCCCCCAGGATCCCCCACTGAGCCCCCAGTTCAGGGACAGGAACCTGGGAAAGGGCAGAGAAATGGCAGAACTGGTGCTGCTTTTTTATGGGAACCAAGTGATGGCTGGAAGGAAACACTCAGGATAAATAAACCCAGAGAACTCAAAACTTGCCTGAACAGAGCTGTCACTGGGAGGAGGGCACACATAAAATCATGTGATAGCAGGTGCTACAGCATGGTACTGACACTTCATGAATTATAATAATAAACTAAGATTTAATATCAGAAACTGGAGCCTTTCCATGTCCCCCCTCAGTGAATGAACAGAGATGAAAGGCTTTGGTTGAATCAAAACTGATTAATGGGGGGTAATTAATGGGACACTCATCAGGCAGCCTGATGGAGATATCCAGTCAGGAGGGGGGTGCCTTGAGATTCCCAATCCTTTGCCTCTTCTTTGGAGAATTTCCAAAGCATCACCAGCCTGGGAATGTTTCCTGTATCTCAGGGGTGAGGAGGGTGAACCCACAGCAGCACAGGAAACCAGAGGGAAGGAAAATCCAAAACCTTTTAATGAACCCCCAGAATTGAGTCAGGTTTCCAGACGTACAAAAAGGAACTGTTCCCTGAATCGGGGGCGAGCTGCAGTTAAAAAGACACAAATCCCACGGGCTGGAGTCCAGGAGGGGCTTCAGTTGGAGGGNTCATCAAGGGAGGGGGCGGCGGCCGCTTGACGGTCGGGGGCCCCGGGGGGAGGTTCGGGGGGGCCGGGGGCTTCTCCATCTTGAAGTGGAATTGAAGGAAGAACTGGGAATGGGAGGAAAGCAGAGAAAAGGGAACAATTAATCAGAAATTCACAGAATCCTGGAATATCCTGAGCTGGAAGGGACCCCCAGGGATCACAGCCCAGCCCTGGCCCTGCACAGACACCCCAACAACCCCACCCTGCCATCCCTGGCAGCGCTGTCCAAACGCTCCTGGAGCTCTGGCAGCCTTGGGGCTGGGACCATTCCCTGGGGAGCCCGAGCAGTGCCCAGCACCCTGGTGACAGCTCTGCCAGCACAGGAGCTGCTCCCAGCCCCAGAGCACAGCTCAGGCCCCTCCTGTTACCCTCAGATGTCCCAGCCCTGGCAGCATCTGTGACTGGCACCAGCCTTGCCCCAGATTTTAACTCCTCTGGACTCTGAGCCCTGGGGTTCTGTGAGGGGTGGGAACCCCCCAGGCACTGTTCCCTGCTCTCTCAGGATACAAGGAGCACCCCCAGCCCCAGGGGTGTGCAGGGAGCACAAGGCACAGAGCCATGGAGAGGACACGGTGCTGCACATTTACCATGGAATCATTAGGGTGGGAAAAGCCAAACCTAACCCTAAGATCAACAAGTCCAACCATCAGCCCAGCAGCACCACCACATTCACCACTAAACCATGTCCACAAATGCCACATCCACATGTTTCTGAACATTTCCAGGGGTGCTGACTTCACCACTGCCCTGGGCAGTCTGTTCGAAGCCTGACAATGCTTTCAGTGATGGAATTTTCCCAATATCCAATCCAAACCTCCCCTGGCACAGCTTGAGGCCATTCCCTCTGGTTTTTTCTCCTGTTCCCTGGGAGCAGAGCCTGACCCCCAGCTGGCTGCACCCTCCTGTCAGGGAGTTGGGAGTTTTAAGAGCAGGAAGGTTCCCCCTGAGCCTCCTTTTCTCTGGGTATTCATGCCCCATGCTGCTGCTGCCAGGAATTGAATCCTCTCCAAGATCCCACACAGGAGGGTCTCTGCCAGGTGCTCTCACTGCACAGGTGCACTGAGGGAATGGAGATTTGAACATCAGGGGCAGCAGGACAGACCTGATGTCACTGTCTCAAGTTCTCTGCTCTCCTTAAGGAAAGACATCACAAAACCTCAGTTACCTGTTTGGTTTCTCTGTTCCAGTGAGTCCAAAACTTTCCCTCTGCTTTATCAATTTCTCTGCTTGGCACCTGCACCAAAAGAGAACACAGAGCTATTCTTAGCAGCACCAGATTAGCTCAAAGGCCCTTTTTAGCCCCAGAGCCTGTGAGATAAGCACAGTTATTCCAGGCCTTGCAGGGTTGTTATTAGACAGAGGTGGGGGCAGGAAAGAATTAAGTTACTTCCCTATCGGTCAAGGACAACCAGCAAAAATCCCTCCCTGAACATCTGCACAGAGGCTCCTGTATGTGCCAGACACTGGGAATTCACAGCTCCCCAGAGCTCAGCACAGTCTGGTTTTCATGCCAGAGTCCTCCACCAAACCTCAGTGGGGTTTAATGACTTCCAGCCACATCTTCCTGACCCCCCCCTTCCACTCCATTAACCCCTGAGGGTTAGCACAGACATCAGAGGGTTCATTAGGGATTAATTACAGAATATCCTGAGCTGGAAGGGACCCACATGGATCATCCAGTCCAGCCCTGCACAGACACCCCAACAACCCCACCCTGCCATCCCTGGCAGCGCTGTCCAAACGCTCCTGGAGCTCTGGCAGCCTTGGGGCCAGGACCATTCCCAGGGGAGCCTGGGCAGTGCCCAGCAGCCTCGGGGGGAAGAACCTTTCCCTGAGCTCCATGCCAAGCCCTGGCACAGCTCCAGCCCTTCCTGGGCTCCTGTCCCTGTCCCAGAGCAGAGCTCAGCCCCTGCCCCTCTGCCTCCCCTCGGGAGGAGCTGCAGCCCCCGAGGAGCCTCCCCTCAGTCTCCTGTGCTCCAGCTGAACGAGCCAAGTGCCCTCAGCCGCCCCTCAGGCCCTTACCCAGCTCCGTGTCCCTCCTCTGGACACTCCAACAGCTTTGGATCCTTCTGATCTTGTGGTGCCCAGAGTGCCCCCAGCGCTGGAGCTGAGGCTGCCCCAGTGCAGAGCAGAGTGGGACAATCCCTCCCTGGGCCTGGTGCCCCCAGGACAGGGTGGCCCTTTGGGCTGCCTGGACACAGCGGGGACTCAGATCCAACTTGGCACTGACCAGGACCCCCAGGTCCCTTCCTGCAGTGGTCTGAGATGAGCCAGATCTGCTGTGATGCCTGGAACAGTTGCTGTGCACATCCCAAGGGATGCTCCTGCCTTAGAAGAACTCAACTTGGGCACCTTGGTCTGCTTCTCTGGTTGTCTGCCGATTTCCAGGACATCTGGGTCCTGTTTGCCTTTGGGATTTGCTGCTGAATTTCTTTTTTGCTCAGACCCTCACCCAGCTCTGTGTCCCTCCTTTGGACACTCCAATGGCTCGGTACCTCTCTCACATCACAGTGACCACACAGCACTGATGGTGAGGCCACCCCAGTGCAGAGCAGTGGGACAGTCCCCTCCTTGGCCTGGCAAAGGCAGGGAGGGAGCTCTCCCAGGTGTGCCCTCCCAGGAGCTCCCAGGGCTCACCTTGAAGGCGATGGTCTCGTAGGGCTCGGCTGCCATCAGCAGGTACTGCCAGCGCCGGTCGGGCGGCTCGATGCGCTGCTCGTAGGCCGACATGAAGCGGTGCCGGGGCATGATGCTCTCAGCTATCTCAGGGTAATCGATCTGGGGGGTAGGGCAGCACTGAGAACCCCCCTCTGCACCCCCACCCCTGCTCCAAACACATTCCCCAGTGTGGACCACAGCCACAGCAACCCCCAGTACAAAGGAAAGCAACAGCAGAGGAAAGGAATGAGAATCCCAGAATGGTTTGGGTTGGGAGGGACCCCAGACTGAGACAGGTGAAATTTAGGAGAGATATTGGGATGGAATTGTTCCCCATGAGGGTGGGGTGGGCCTGGCACAGCTTGTCCAGAGAAGCTGTGGCTGCTCCATCCCTGGAAGTGTCCAAGGCCAGGTTAGAGCAACCTGGTCTCCTGGAGGGTGTCCCTGCCCATCACAGGGGGTTGGAAATAAATCATTTTTAAGGTCCCTTCCAGCCCAAACTATCCTGTGGTTCTCATCTCATGCCACCTCAGACTACACATTCCTCTCCCACTACACGGCCTGATAGCTGAGCTCAGAGATTTGCCCAACACAATCAGCTGCAGCAACTAGGAAGATAAAGCCTCCTTATCATTATTATTATTATTATTATTATTATTATTGATTTCATGGATCCTGCAAAGAACTGCTCACTTAGCTAGCAGCAGTTTTACCTGGAAAACCCTGACAAGGAGAGTTTTAACCCTGTCCTTACCTGGAAGAGAAGGCTCTGCTGGCCTGTTTCTGGGTCCCTCTGTTTGGTAACTGTAAAAAAAAAAAAAAAGAAAGCTGAGAACATCCCCCAGCAGGGTGAGAGCAGCATTAATCTGCCCTGGGGAACACACAAAGTTTCCAACAATTAAATATTACAAGATTTTTCTCCTATTTATCAAACAAAATGTCACATTATCTTTAACCAAAGCTACTTCCGGGAGGGTGGGCAGGCCCTGGCACAGGGTGCCCAGAGCAGCTGGGGCTGCCCCTGGATCCCTGGCAGTGCCCAAGGCCAGGCTGGACAGGGCTTGGAGCAGCCTGGGACAGTGGGAGGTGTCCCTGCCATGGCAGGGGTGGCACTGGATGGGCTCTGAGGTCCCTCCCAACCCAAACCAGTCTGGGATTGTGTCACTGCCATGGGCAGGTTTGGGCCCCTCACCCCAAGGACACTGAGGGGCTGGAGCATGTCCAGAGGAGGGAATGGAGCTGGGGAAGGGTCTGGAGCACCAGGAGGGGCTGAGGGAGCTGGGAAGGGGCTCAGCCTGGAGCAGAGGAGGCTCAGGGGGGACCTTGTGGCTCTGCACAACTCCTGACAGGAGGGGACAGCCAGGGGGGTCAGGCTCTGCTCCCAGGAATAGGGACAGGAGGAGAGGGAACGGCCTCAGGCTGGGCCAGATTTAGGTTGGATATTGGGAAAATTCCTTCCCTGAAGGGGTTGTAAAGCATTGGAAGGGGCTGTCCTGGAATCAACATCCCTGGAAGTGCTAAAACACCTGTGGATGTGGCACCTGGGGACATGGTTTAGTTGTGGCCTTGGCAGTGCTACGTTTACTGTTGGAGTCAATGATTTCAAAGGTATTTTCCAACCTCAATCATCCCATGATTCTCCTCTACTGAAGTTCAGCTGTGGGGCAAAGCACTGGTGAGATTAAAAAGCCAAATTTTGTACTGAAGGCCAAACTGATGGGATTTCAGAATAAAAACAGGAGTTCTGCATGGAGTGAGTGATTTACAGCATTAATGAAAGGTGCTGCAGCACTACAGAAGATGAGGAGGAGAGATGAAATGCCATCATCTCCTGGCAGCCTGAGACACACCCATCTATTATTAAAGTGGTTTTCCCTCAGCCTGCCAGCCATAAAGAGATGTTCCACAAGCAATTTAAAGAATAAAAGGACTGCAGGAGAGAGCCCATATCTCATTCATGGGCAGAGCTGCTAAAAGGACTAACGAATAATTCACATTCCAGCAGGCAGGCACTGCCCATCAGCGACCTCCTGGCCACCCCTGCTCACCTTTGTAGCCTGGGCGCCCAATTTTCACAAATTTCTTCACCTCCACTTTGACCTTCTCCGGGGCAGGCTGGGCAGGGGCTTCCTTGGCTTCCTTGGCAGCTCGCCGGGCCCTGGGGATTAATTCAGAATTTAAGGGTTACCTGCCCTTGTTTCTAAAGGATACCCAGGAGCAGTGTGAGTCCCTCAGCACAGCATTTCCCAGGAATCAGGCCAGGAAATCCTATTTCCCTTCCCCAGCTGTATCCATCCTCCCCCTAGCTAAAGGCTGTCACTCAACCATCTGATCCACCCTCACGGTGACCTTGAGGCCAGGTTCCACAGATGGGTTTGAGAAGACTTTAATTCTTGAAATCAAAATGAAAAGAAAAAAAAAAAAAACAACAAAAAAAGCCAAACCCACAGATGAAGCAAAGCAAACTGGATTCCTTAAAATAAAATTTACAAACTTCTCCAAACCTGTGTTGATAAATTCAGATCACAGAATCTTGGAATGTCCTGAGGTGGAAGGACGCACAGGGATCATCAAATCCAACCCCTGTCCCTGCACAGACACCCCAACAATCCCACCCTGAGCATCCCTGAGAGTGTTGCCCAATTGCTCCTGGAGCTCTGGCAGGCAGAGGTCCTTCTAACTAGACTCAGACAATTTCCTTTTAAAACTCTTTCTCCCTCTTCCTTCAGAAAGTTCACAACTGGATTTGAACTTTAGCTTAAAATGGAGATCTTCAGCATGAGTTTTCAAGCAGATCCAGGCTGTGCCTGCTGGCTGCATGAGGAACCACAGTAAAAGAGCAATCAAGCAATGGAGTTAAAGGACTACAGACAGCCAACACCATAATATTAAAGTGCTTCAGTAATGGACAATAGAGTTACAGTATTTGTATACTTTACCAATGACTTACAAATTGGTCTGGTGCTTCTTCCCCTGGGTATGTGCTAAGTAACTCCCCTGAAATAAAAACCAAGGTGGAAGTTAAATGAAGCCATGACTGAAACACTCCTGTCACAGGCAGACTGCATCACCCGCTGACAAGGGTGCTTTAACCCTCAGCACAGAGGAATCTCACTGCAAAAGTGCAGACTGCTCCCAGCTGCTGAGCTGTCCCACACTGTCAGGTTTGCCCACCCCTCACGTCTCAGCAGTCACTGCCCAGCTGCTGAAGCTCCTGTTATTCCCAAATTGCTGCTGCTGGGATCAGGACAGGCAGGTGTTCCCCTCACCTCATTGTTGTGGAGCGTCAGGCAAAGCTTGCACTCGTAGGAGCCCAGGTGATTTTTCATAAAATAGGGGTCCTGGGAAAAGAGTGATTGACAAGTTATGAGCAAAATCCATTGGCAAAGCAAGAGAATAACCAAAATACTGCAGAGTTCTGCACTGGAGGAAGTGGTTCTTCCCCCCGAGGCTGCTGGGCACTGCCCAGGCTGCCCAGGGAATGGTCCCAGCCCCAAGGCTGCCAGAGCTCCAGGAGCGTTTGGACAGCGCTGCCAGGGATGGCAGGGTGGGGGTGTTGGGGCGTCTGTGCAGGGCCAGGGCTGGGCTGTGATCCCTGGGGGTCCCTCCCAGCTCAGGATATTCCAGGATCCTGTAGCTGAGTTCAGATTTTCAACTAACAGCACAAGAGAGCTTTAGGAGCCAACAGAGAGAACCAACAGCAGCTGCGTGCATTGGTGACAGAATTCCCAGCTGCAGCAGGGAAAATAACCCAAAACCAGCCCTGAGGAGACTGGAAATAAATGGATACACAAGAGCTGGCACCTCCCTGTCACTCTGTCCCAAATATTCCTTATTCAACCCCCACGTGCCCAGAAACAGAAGGATTGAAACCCAATCCACACCTCAGCCTGGAGATAAGAAGGCTCTGGGTGAGCATGGAGCCTACAGGGACTCCAGGAGAGCTGGAGGGGAACTTTGGAAAAGGGCCTGGGGGGACAGGACAAGGGGGAATGGCTTCAAATAGACCAAGAGTAGGTTTAGATGGGACATTGGGCAGGAATTGTTCCCTGGCAGGGTGGGCAGGCCCTGGCATAGATTTCCCAGAGCAGCTGTGGCTGTCCCTGGATCCCTGGCAGTGCCCAGGGCCGGGCTGGACAGGGCTTGGAGCAGCCTGGGACAGTGGGAGGTGTCCCTGGATGATCTCTAACATTCCTTTCCACCCAAACCCCCCGGGATGCCATGCAGGGGGCTGTCCCCCGGGACCCCAGCCGTGCCCGTGCCCGTGCCTTGTTGATGTCGATGGTCTCCAGGGCCAGCTGCCGCAGCCGCTCCCGCCGGTCCCGGTTGCTCTCGGAGGCCGAGGCCACGCCCCCGCTGCCCGTTTTACCCCCCGGGCGGTGCTGGAAATCCATGGTGGGGATCTCTGGGCTTCAGCTCCTCCTGGAGAACCCCGGAGAGTCTGGAGAAAGGAGGGAAAGGAGCCTGAGTGACAACTGAACCCCAGGAGCGGTCAGCCCAGCAGCGAGGGTGGGGTGACACCCCAGACACGGCCGGGGCACACGCCACGGGATGCCATCCCACATGGAGCACAACTGGTACACCAGCCCAGGAAACCGGAGCAAAAGGACCCAGAAACGCCCCCCGGAGCCCTTCCCATCTCCTCAGCCACTCCCGAGCCCAGCTGGGCCCCAGCCAGGCCAAGCAGCCCCACCAGAGGCTGCCCGAGACCCCCAAGAGGAGCCTCCCCCCTCCCCTGAGGCACCAGCAGCCCCAGGAGCTCCCCCTGCCC
>WEZZ01032824.1:447799-512844 GCA_013400585.1 Chloropsis cyanopogon | reverse complement strand
ACGAGCGGGAGCTGCTGAGCCTGGCCCGGCAGCCCGCCGAGAAGGCGGCCGAGATCCGCATGAGCGTCCCCAAGAAGGGCAGCGGTGAGCGGGAGCGGCGGGGCCTGGGCGGAGAGTCAGGGCTGGGTTATCGGGGCAGGAGCGGGAGTACCGCGGGGGCCCTGAGGGGCCCCGGGCGGGGAATTAGAGCTGGGGTTCCTGGAGAGGGGCTGGGAGAACTGGGGGTACTGGAGAATCCGGGCTGGGGTTACTGGAGAGGGGCTGGGAGAACTGGGGGTACTGGAGAATCCGGGCTGGGGTTACTGGAGAGGGGCTGGGAGAACTGGGGGTTCTGGAGAATCCGGGCTGGGAAGGTGCGAAGTGGGCAAAGAGGGACTGGGAGAACTGGGGTGGTGGGACTGGGGACACTGGGGGGTGTCACGGGTGAGAAACTGGGGGAAGGACCAGGGAGGGACTGGGGGTACCTGAGGGGCCCCGAGTGCAGAATCAGAGTTGGAGTTACTGGGGGACAAGGCTGCAGAGGGACTGGGGGAGCTGGAGAATCCAGGCTGGGAAACCAGGGCAGGACTGGGAGCGCTGGGAGGCAGACTGGGAGCGCTGGGCTGTGGGAATGGGGAGCACGAGCGGTGGGATCCAGCCTGGGCATTCTGGGGCCGGGCAGATCCAGGGAGATTCCCCGTTTCCNAGAGGGGCTGGGAGAACTGGGGGTACTGGAGAATCCGGGCTGGGGAGGTGCGAAGTGGGCAAAGAGGGACTGGGAGAACTGGGGTGGTGGGACTGGGGACACTGGGGGATGTCACGGGTGAGAAACTGGGGGTGGGACCCGGGAGGGACTGGGGGTACCTGAGGGGCCCCGAGTGCAGAATCAGAGTTGGAGTTACTGGGGGACAAGGCTGCAGAGGGACTGGGGGAGCTGGAGAATCCAGGCTGGGAAACCAGGGCAGGACTGGGAGCACTGGGCAGGACTGGGAGCACTGGGAGGCAGACTGGGAGCACTGGGAGGGCTGGGCTGTGGGAATGGGGAGCACGAGCGGTGGGATCCAGCCTGGGCATTCTGGGGCCGGGCAGATCCAGGGAGATTCCCCGTTTCCAGGGGCTCTGGGGAAGAAGCTCTTCCCTGAAATCTCCCAGCAGATTCCCTCGCAAACCAGCCCTGCAGTGTTGTGCTCACTTCCTTGTCCTGAGCCTCTCCTCTCTGAGGACCGGCTGGACTTTGTGCCCCGGGGGTGCCGCCTGTGCTGCCGGCTCCAGCAGGGCTCCGGGATCTGGAGATTCCTGGAGTGCCTGGGGCCCTGCCGGTGCTGCTGCTGTGGGCTCTGCCTGCCCGGGAGCTGCTCAGAGGCTCTCAGGGGCTCTGTCCCCCTGAGGCCACTCAGGCACTTTGTCACCCCAGGCAGCTGTTTGGGGAGGGGGTGCAGGGGTGCTTTGGTGGGGGCAGTGCCGTGCTGGGCCCTGGCAGGGGCTCCCCTGCCCCCCGTGCCCGCTGCCTCAGCCCTGCCCTGCTCCCTCCTGTCCCTGCAGTGCTGAAGAAGCGCCTGGTGAAGCTCGTGGTGAATTTTCTCTTCTACTTCCGCACCGATGAGGCCGAGGTGGGGATTGGGGTGGGATTTGGTGGGGTAGGGATTGGGGTGGGGCGGGGTTTGGGCCCCGTGGGTGGGGTTTGTTCCCCTCCTTCTTTCTTTTTCAGTGGGCTGGGAAAATGCTGCAGGGACAGAGCTGGAGCAGTGTCCACCTTTCCTCTTCTGCCAGCTCAGCAGGGCTCCAGGAGAGCTGGAGAGGGACTGGGGACAAGGGATGGAGGGACAGGACACAGGGAATGGCTCCCACTGCCAGAGGGCAGGGCTGGATGGGATATTGGGCAGGAATTGTTCCCTGGCAGGGTGGGCAGGCCCTGGCACAGGGTGCCCAGAGCAGCTGGGGCTGCCCCTGGATCCCTGGCAGTGCCCAAGGCCAGGCTGGACGGGGCTTGGAGCAGCCTGGGACAGTGGGAGGTGTCCCTGCCATGGCAGGGGTGGCACTGGGGGGGCTTTGAGGTCCCTTCCAACCCAAAGAGTTCTGTGAAATACAAAAGAAATCAGGTTTTCAATCCCTTCCCTGCTGCCTGATTTGCTGCTGACACATTGGCTCACTTGGACCAGGATTTCCTTGGTTGCCTTTGTTCATGACCAGTGTCACCCGCTGTCCCCATGTCCCTCAGTAGTTCCAGGTGGTTTTTTGTTCATCCTGAGCTGCTCCAGCTCCCCTCACAGTGCTTTACCTCCTGCAAGGCTGCAGGACAGCCCCTACACAGCTCAGTGTTGGTTATCCTGGGTGTCACAGTAACTGTTTCATCTTTGATTTAAAATTAAAAGTTCTTGTCTGGTATCACTCAGTGGTAAAGACGAGGCTGAATCTGAGCCAGTAGAGGTGATTAACACCTAATTAACAAATGCAAAGTGCTGCAGGTGAGACTGGCATGAAAAGGTTGATTAAAGGAGCACAAAATATGGTGCAGTCAGACTGAATTATAAATAAAAGCAGCACCAGCTCGTGCAAGTGTCTCCAAAGGCTGCAGGGAAGCCCTGTGGGCTCAGCCCCCGTGCTGCTGGGGGCACCGTGGGCCAAACCCTCTCTCCATGTGTTTTCCAGCCCATTGGAGCTCTCCTGCTGGAGCACTGCAAGATCACCAAAGAGGAGGAGAACGTCTTCTCCATCAGTGAGTGCAGCCTGTGCCCCCCTTTGCCTTCCTCTGGTGCCAGGGGGGTCAGCTCAGCCCTTCCCCTCTCGCTGGGGTCAGCTCAGCCCTTCCCCTCTCACTGGGGTCAGCTCAGCCCTTCCCTCCTCAGGGGGGTCACTGCCCCCAGCCCTTCTCCTCTCCCTCTGTGGGCTCCAGCTCTGCTCCCAGGGAGCAGGACAAGAGGAAATGACCTCCAGTTGTGCCCAGGACAGGTTTAGGTTGGGTATTGGGGAAGACTTGTTCACCAGAAAGCTTTGGGAATAGTGCACAGGCTGCCCAGGGCAGAGTCACCATCCTGGGAGTGCTCAGAGGGTGTGTGGGTGTGGCACCTGGGGGCAGGGGTGAGGGGTGAACCTGCTGGTGCTGGGCTCATGGTTGGACTTGATGATCTTTAAGGCCTTTTCCAACTCCTCAGCCTTTTCTCCCTGTGCCTGTGGCCCATCCCGAGGAGATCTCAGGGATATTCCGTGGCACAGCTGCACGTGCAGAGTAGCGCTGAGATTCCACTGCCTGTGGAATCCCTGGCAGGGAGAGCTTGGTTATTGACAGATCTGCTCTGTGCTGCTGCATTTTATCCAAAAAAGCCCTGGAGAGGCTCAGATAAACTGCTCCAGCCCCGTCCTCCCCTCTGTGTGTCCTTGTGCAGCTGCAGCTGGGCTGGCTCCCCTGGGAGCAGCCTTTCATCCCGCAGCTCTCCCTGTGCCAGAGGTATGTGGCCACAATAACAGGATGTTTCTCCAAGGCCATCCCTGTATCTTTTGGCCTGGCTGCCAGGCACAGCTGTGGCTCTGCTCCGTGCTTCCAAAGGACCCTCAAACACCCTGAACACACTGAGCCTGGAGCACCGGTGCTGCATTCTGGGGCTTTAGGGATGTTGGGAGCTCTGGGGGGGATCCTGGGCAGGGTTAAGCCCAGCAGTGCCCGGTGCTGGGGTGTGTGCACAGCACGTCCCGAGGTGCTGGTGCAGCCTGGCCCAGGTGTTTGGCAGCAGCAGCCCCGAGGCCCTGCTCAGCAGAGCTGAGCTCAGACAGGAGCTGGTGCCATGTCCTGGCTCTGTCCTGGTCAGGAACTGGAGTGGCACCAGGACCTGCTCTCCATGGTGGCAGTACTGTGTGAGTACCACATTCCCAAAGCCTCCAGCAGAGGCAGCTCAGGGCCTTCTCCCAGTGCAGTTCAACTCCTCACTGGCTGCTCCCTGCAGCTATCCCAGTTCCTCTCTCAGGGCTGTTTCCCACTTGCATTTAAATCCCTGGTGTCTTTGCAAGGGGCCTCAGGAAGTCAGTCCTGGACCATGCTGGTCCAGTTCAGCTCGCCCTCAGTTTGGGAAGTTGCTCTTCCTGAGGTCTTTGGCTGCTGTAAGCTGGGGAATGCTGTGGGCAGCTGCCCCAGGCACCCAGAGCCACCCAGGGAACGGGAGAGGGGCTGGAGGTTGGGGTTGCAGACTCATTCCCAGCTCACCTTAATTAACAGAGCTGCTAACTGTGGCCTGGCAGAGTCTGGGGAGGGAGGCAGGGGAGCACCAGCAGCTCTGCCAGGACCTGCCTGGAGCCTTTTCCTTGTCCCTGGCAGGTTTCATCGAGGAGCCAGAGAGGAAATACTGCTTTGAGTGTGCCACGGAGGAGCAGTGCCAGGAGTGGGTGGAGGCACTCAAGAGAGCCAGGTGGGCTGAGCCCTCGGGACCAGGGCACTGCTGGGGGCTCTGGGCTGGGCATCAGGAGCTGGGAGGGCAGTGCTTGTCTCCTCCCAGACATGCTTCCCTCCAGCTCTAAACAGCATCTGGAACTTCCCCACATCCTTCTCTGCTCAGCCCTCCCCGTGCTCTGTTCCTGTCTTGCAGCTACGAGTTCCTGAGGAGGAGCCTGATTTTCTACCGGAATGAGATCCAGAAGATGACAGGGAAGGTGAGTGAGGCCCTGAGGGCACTGCTCAGTGTGACTGGTGGCTTTGGATGGCAGCAGGGGCTGTTGCTGCCAGTCCTGCCCAGGCTGTGTGGCAGGGAGACCCCAGATCCCATAGGGAGCCGTGGTCTCCACAGCCAGACCTGAGCACCTTCCCCTGGCTGCTCACTCCAAGCCTGCTGCACACATTCCAGTGCTGGAGTGGCCCAGGGTTTGGAGCTGGGCGGGTCCAGAGCTGGCCTGGCCTCCCAGGGGGTCTCTGGAGCAGTTCACACCAGCCCTGGGCCAATCCATGGGTGGAGATGCTGCCCACCCCCTGCCAGGTGCCAGGAGCAGCCCTGCTCCGGGGGGGGAGGTGGCTGTGACAGCTCCCCTGGGCCTTGGCTGTCCTGTGTGTCCCAAGGGCTGCTGGGCTTTGTCTGCATCTCACTGGTGCCTCGTGTGCTCCCCCACAGGACCCCCTGGAGCAGTATGGCATCTCGGAGGAGGCTCGTTTCCAGCTGGGAGCACACAGGCAGTGACTCCCTCACCTGCCTGGAGCTGGCTCCTGGCTCCACCCCAGCCCCTGGCAGGGACAGCAGCTCCCCACAGTGACCACGTGACTTTTTTATTTATTACCCCAATCGTTTTGTATTTTTTTTAAGGGAATTCCTTGCACATTCCCAGTGCCTGACCTGGGGAGCTGCGCTGCTCCGTGGGTGCTGCAGTGGGAGCAGAGCCCCAGCCCTGGGCTGGGCAGAGGCCGGGGCTGACAGAGCTCCCAGCAGCTGCTCTCCTCCAGGGCAGGCTGGGGCCACCGAGCCAGCCCCAGCCCCTCTGCCCTTCCCTGGCTTGGGATCCTCCTGCAGCCATGGGCTCATCCCTGCCTGTAAGAGGATGATGTGACTGATGCATTTCTGGGCTCCAGGGTTAACCCCCTCCTGCCCTGCCAGGGAGCAGTGGGAATTCCTCCAGCTCAGCCACAGCTCCAGCTGATGGAGAGGGGCATCTGCTCCCCTGTGCCAAGGCAGCAGCCCTGTGCAGCCACGGCCTTTTGGGCTCTTCTTTTCCCTCCCCTGGGCAGGTGCTGTAATTCCTGGGGGCTGGATAAGCCCCTCCGAAAGAACAAAGCTGCAGAACACGAGGGAACAAAGACAGGGAGAGATCCCTGTGGATCCTGCCTGTCTGCAGAGCTCTGCAGTGCTCCAGCTTCCCAGGGAGGAGAGGCAGATGGAGAAACTGGCAGAGGCAGGAGCTGCTCCCTTTGGCTGGAGGATGGAGCTGCAGGGCATGCACCAGCTCAGCCAGGCATTAACCCTTCTTTCCCTGAGCCACTGCTGCAGCTTTTCTCCTCTCTGTGTCCCCTTTGTCCAAAGGGACAGACCAAAAAACTGTGCCAAGGTCACAGTCAGCTGCCAGGGAAGCAGGGCTGCCTGTCCTGGAGCTCCTGCAGGGAAGAGATAAGGTTCAGGAACAACATCCCCATAGGATCCAAGGAAAACTGCTCAGAAATGAGGGGTGGAGGACACTCCCCACACCCAGGGCTGCAGCAGAGCCAGGTTCTTGACTGCCAGAGCAGCTTCCCTGGAACCAGCCCGGGAACACTCCCAGGAAAGGCCTCTGGGAAGGTCCCAGGTGTCACTGTCAGAGGTTGCTGGCAGCAGGAACGGGGCTGGGGCTGGGGCAGGGTGGGGGCTTGGCCTGGGCTTTGGGAGCTGCAGCTCTGGGCGTTGTTCCCCTCCAGCTGCCCGGCCCAGGGAAGGGGTGGAGCAGCCTCTGAGCTGGGATTGAAGGGAATTTTGGGGTCTTGGCCTCCTTGGCTGGGAATTAATGCCCAAACCAGAGCCCACACTGCAGCCTTTGGTGTCCTGCTGTTCCCTCTTTACCTGATGCAGCTGAGTACCAGGAGTGACACCTGTCACTGATGCTTTAGTTTTAATCTCAACGCTGAGGTTTTTCCCTTTTCCCTCCCCAGATACTCCTTTTCCCTTGAATCATTCCAGGTGCTTGCTCCAGAAATGACCAAAATCAGACCAAAATCAGCCGAGGGGCAGCTGCCCTGGGGGCTCAGCCGAGGGCAGCAGGGAGGGAGCAGAGTGCGGGGGGGTTGCAGACAGATGGCAGCTCCAGGGGAAGCAGCAGTGAAGGATTAAAAGCAGGAACACACAGGAGCTGTGCTTTAGGGAATCAGTATCCTTGGATGACTCCAAAGGGCATTTTAATCCTGCCCAGCCTGCATGTTCTCAGCTGGGCCTGCCACCACTGTAGCAAATGTGTCACCTGTGCCTTGCTGACGCCTTTCCCCAGGTGGAGCTGCCACCCTCCAGTGTCACTGTGCAGAAAATGGCTGTTTTATTTGCTGTTCCAGGGAACAGTTGGGTGAGCAAGAGCAGAGCCCAACACTGATGTGAATGTTCATCACCAATGACATTTCTTAACTGAATGTACAACAAAAGCTGTGAAGAGTTGCCAGGGCCAGGCCCAGGGACTCAGATCCATTGTAGGGCAGGGCTGGGACACGGGTGGGATTGAGGGAGGGAGGATGGTACTTTGTAGACACTTGGAAATCTGCATCAACTGCTGGTGATTTACAGACAGTTGCTCATTTTTCACATTCTGATGACTTTGCTTGTTGTGTTTTAGCTAGAGCCAGCTCCAGGCTCTCTGAGAGCCACCTGAAGCCATTTCTCTGTTGTACAGTGAACATTCCCAATAAATCCTGTTTTAATCTTTGTGATGGTCAGAACTGTTGTACAACACCCAAACCTCCCTGGGAGGGGTGGCTGGAGCCAGCTCAGGGGTCTGCCCAGGGGCACCAGGTGTGGTTCCTGCTCAGGACTCAGCTGGGGATGGCTCCACAAGGGGCTTTGGAGAGGCTTTTTCAGACAATCAGAGAATATTCTGGGTTGGAAGGAACCTTTAAAGGTCACCTACTCCAGCTGGTTTTGGTGCTGGAGCCAGGCCAGTGGCAGGTGCCAAAGCTGTGTAGGAAGAGGAGCTGGGTCAGGCTGTGGCTGTGGCCAGCAGAGCCAGGGCTGGGGGCTCTGGGTGAAGCTGGGGCTGTGTCTCATCCTAAATCTACAGGGAGGGGGCTCGGGAAGTGTTTGAACACACCCCTGGCTGCCTGTGGGTGTGTTGCACTGGTGACACTAAAAGGGAACAAATCTTGGATGGGTTGGGAATCATGGAAGTGTTTAGGTTGGAAAAAATCGAGTCCAACCATGACCCAGCCCTGCCTTGGCCACCCCTGACCCATGTCCCCAAGTGCCACACCCACATTTAGTTCCACCACTGCCCTGGGCAGCCCCTTCCAATGCTTCACAACCCTTTCAGTGAAGAAATTTTCCCAGTATCCAATCTAAACCTCCCCTGGCCCAGCCTGAGGCCGTTCCCTCTCCTCCTGTCCCTGTTCCCGGGAGCAGAGCCCGACCCCCCCGGCTGTCCCCTCCTGTCAGGAGTTGTGCAGAGCCACAAGGTCCCCCTGAGCCTCCTTTGCTCCAGGCTGAGCCCCTTCCCAGCTCCCTCAGCCTCTCCTGGTGCTCCAGACCCTTCCCCAGCTCTGTTCCCTCCCCTGGACACGCTCCAGCTCCTCAGTGTCCCTTGATGGGCCCAGATCCCCTGGAAGGCCCTGCTGTCCCTCCCCAGTGCCCAGCACGGGACCCCCAACCCCTCAGAGCTGAAGGTGCTGCCTGGTTCAGGGAACCCATCCCTCTGTGCCCCCCCAAAATCCCCAAACCCCATTTCCCTCCGTCCTGCCGAGGCAGTGAAAGGCCACACGAGCTCGGTGTATTAAAATACAGACACTTTAATATAAAGACAAAACTTCAAAGCATCATTTCAATTACAAATCAAGGGAGACACAAGAAATTAAGTGGAGGGAGGGGAGCAAAAACTAACTCTTACATTGTGGAGAATTAGAAAGGCCGGGTGGAAATATATATATTATACATACATATATACACACCAGAATTCACACTACTGCTAGGCAGGAATGAAAGGAGGTGCTGCCTAACTTACCAGTAAAAAAAAAAATCCAAAAACAAACAAACCGAAAAAAAAAAACCAAAAACAAAAAACAAAAAAACCAAACCAAAAAAAAAGAGATAAATTAGGGGAAGTTTGAATTTTAAATAATTCAGTTTAATAGGCTAAACTATATAAACTAATTCCTATTCACTAGGAAACATCCCATATCACTGTCCTAAGAAAATGGGTTTTTCTAAAAATCCATTGAAAAATGGATTTTTATTAGTAGTTAAGTTTACTAATCAATTCCTGAGCAACAGCAACCTCATCATCTACTGCTTTCCCCATCCAAGTCCCACTCAGCGAGGGCAGGCTCTCACTCCTAAAAGGTTTAAGTAGAACAGAGACCTAAAAGTTGGGTTTTAATTGGAAATCGATCACTTCAAAGATTAATAGATTAAAAAAGCCAAGCAGGATGGATCAACCCATTCCACCTTTTCCTCAATAACTCCAGAGTAACCTTTTAAAAAATTATTTGACTGCACCAGAAAAGCAACCAGATGTACCTCGAGAAAACCAAAGGATCACAAACCTGAGAACTTCAGGGTTAGCATCGTCAAACTTGGAATTTTCAGATGTGAATTTGTTTTTACACCATAAAGAACTCAAGGAGCCTCTTCAGGAAGAAGGTCCCAAACAGTAAAAGTACTGGAGAATTATTTCCCAATTTTTTTTGTCTCGGGTTTAAACCCTGAAGTTCCCAATAACAGCATCTTTCAATGCAATATTCAGTCTAAATATATATTTATATATTTATAATGTATAAGGATAAATAAAATATGGCACAACAACATCTTGAAACTGGAACTCAAGCTTTTAGTGAAAACCTGATCCGCAAATGGAGCGGAAAATGGAAATGGAGCAAAAAAATAAAAGAAAAAAACCCTTTAAAACCAGTAAGACTTCAAATATTCATACACTGACTGCACATCTGTGCTCCCAAAACTCCAATTCCTGTGATTTTTCCTCAGTGCTGCAAAGATAGTTCACAAAAACACTGTGTAGGTTCTGCTCCCCGAAAGGATTGTGGGTTCACAGCCCTGTCCAAGGCCCTCCCTGCTCCCAATCCTTCATCCTCCCTGTGCTTTTGGCTCAGGCAAAACAAGAAAAGCAGAATTTTCCACGGCAGCCACCCCTGGGAGCTGGGATAATTCCAGGGCGGAGTTATCCAGGACAAAACACACAGAGAACCCTCAGGTTTCCACGCCCTGGATCAGAGGGCACCGAAAGCAAAGGGCACCAAGCAAAGCCACCTCGGCATCAGCACCAGGAGAAACCCCGGAGCCCTCGGGAGTGGCGGCTCCAGGAGCTGCACCCTGGCTGCCCGGGGCTCAGGGGGCTCCAGCCCCGGCTGAGGAGGGAAGGAAGGGCCCAGGGAAGGCTGAACAGGGAGGGGAATCACCGGCAGCAGCCTGAGAACAGCTCCCAGCACCGCGAGCCTCCTCTGCCAGCAGCCAGCAGGACCCGGAGCGGGGCAGGGGAGCCGGAGCATCCCAAGGGCACAGGGCCCTCAGGTCCCATAGGTCCTGCAGACCCCTCAGGTCCCACGAGTCCCCAGGGCCAAGGCAGGCCCTGAAAGGACTCAGAGGAGCTGGAAGCACTGGCTGTCCCCTCCCTGAGCCAGGGCTGGGTGTCCCCAGCAGCTCTGCACCACTGGAATTGTCCCTGCCACCACTCCCTCAGCCTCTCCTCTGCCCGGACTCTCTTCCAAGTGGACAAATATCAGGTGGGGGTAGCAGATGCTGCTTTCTGAACACACAATCTCAGCAAGAACCAAACCCCAGGCTGCCTGTCCATGGCCACAAGAAAAGACCTGGAAGGGGCAGCCCAGCAGAACAGGAAGATCCAAGTTCTTCCAAGGGAAGTTTGGGATGAGATGGAAACAAGGACCACAGGCAGTAAATTCACTGTGGTGGGGAGCACCTGAGCTGCCAACTGCTGTACCCCACAGCGCTGGGGTGAAGGTGCAGGAGCAGCAGGTGAGGCAGGTCTGCTCTCACCCACCTCCTCTCAGATGTGTCTGTACAGGGAATCAGTTTGGGAAGATTGGAAAGCACCTTTAAAGGTCATTTAGTCCAACCCCAAAGAAGGCTGAAGGAGTGACCCCAGCACACGTCTCAGAAGGAAACCTGTCCCCAGCAGGGACAGCAGGGACACAGCCCCAGGCAGCCCTGGAGCAATGCCCCAGCTCTGGACATGTTTCCAGGTGGGATGGAAGTGCTGATCAAAATGGAAACCTCTCCACTCTCAGGCTGCAATTGCTCAAGTGACTTCCTCAAGGATTAAATTTGACTAAAGAAAGAAGAAAGTGACTCAGCACTTGAACTGAGTGTGACCCAGAGCTGGGTGAGTTTCACACTAAGGAGTGTCAAGTCCTGGGGATTTGGAATCTCTGGATTCAAAAAGAGATGAGTAAATCCATTCATGACCAAGTGATGTCACCTTCCTGCCTGCAGGACTTCAGGGACTGTGGGTGTGATCCCAGACTCAGACTCTCCAAGCCCATCTTGATCCCACCAGCGAGTGGGAATCCCCCTTCCCGTGCCAGGCTGAGCCCAGAGCCAAACCCCAGCCAAGAGCAGAGGGAACACAAAGCCTGCACTGGAAGATAAAGTGCTGTCCCCAACAGGAAGAAAGGGTAAAGAGATGGAAGCACAAGAATTTCTGATCTGTGTGCTCGAGGAGACACAAATTCCTGGTGACCAGGAGCTGGAGATGACGCTCAGTCCTGGAATGCCAGGGACAGTGAGGATGTGCTGCACTCCCTGCTGCTTCCCCAAAAAGCTGCTTCCCTCCTCCTCTCTCCCACTGCATCCACAACTGAACTGAGGTGAAGATGGTCCCTGTTGTCCAGACTGATCCACACTTCCAGCAGGGAACAGCCTGGTTTGTACCAGGGGGGATGGAGGGACACTCCCCATCCCCACTGTCCTCGCACCAGTTCGGATCCAGCCTCGACACCCTCAGCAAAGTTCTCCCACTCTCCCTCAGCAACCCAACTGCTGGGTGTCTTCATACCTCTGGCTGATGGAAGAAGAATTGCTGCTGAATTACTCATCTGCAGCAAATCCCAAATTTAGGTCCGGTGCCTTTGGAGCGCTCCCAGCACCGTGGGTCCCAGGGGAGCAGGCCTGGCGAGCCAGAGGTGGCAAATGCCCAAAAAAGGAAGAACCCACGCAAGTCTTGTTCCTCAAGGCTGACATTTAGCAGCAGGGACAGGTTTTCCTCAGCACAGCATTCAGGAAGTTCCATTTTTTTGGCAGCAGACTTGCTCCAAGATGTGGTTTTGCTTCCTGGCGAGTCCTTCTCTGGCAGCAGGGGCGTGGAGGAGGGGGAACTGTGTGACAGCCCCAGAGCGACCAGACCCAGCCCCAGCAGGAGAAATTCTCTTTTTTGGAACTGTTTGGCTTCGATTGCTCTAGAGGATCTTCAATTATTGCAAACAGGTTTCAGCTTCTGGCTCAGTGTTCCAGCAGTGGGGTCACAGCTGTGGCCACATGGATCAGATCCCACCAGCTCCAAGGTCTGCCTTCAGCCAGGTGAAAACTCTTCCCAAAGTGCAGACAGAGCAGTAAGAGACTGGCCAGGAGTTGGACTCAATGAGCCTCCAGGTCCCTTCCAACTCAGGATGTTCTGATGTTCTGTGATTCCACGATTTTAAGTTGAGCTTGCCTCAGATCACAACAAAGCAAAAAAAGGTCAGGGAGAGGGAAGACAAAACCAGGAATCTCTTAGCAAAAACATCTCCCAGCTCAGCCAGTGCCCAGGCACCAGTCCCAAACTGCTCCCCTTGGCTTCCCACCTCAGTGCTGAGCAGGCCCCCTCTGGAAGCACAATTTGGGAATCACTACCAGGAGCAGTTACAGTGCAGGGCCTGGGGTGGGGGGAAGACACCAGTAAGGCCAGAGCAGCTCCAGATTCCACCAGTGTGGAATGGCAGGGTGGGAACAGCAGGCACGGGGATGCCAGCAGGCAGTGGTGCACAGGCAGGGGAAGGTGGTGCTCAGGCAGCCTGGATCCCTTTCCAGGAATCCCAAAGATTCACTCCTGGCTCTGGTTCCCTTGGGCCTTCCTGGATGATGTCTGGAGAGTCACAGACTCAGAAGTCCTGGGGGGTGCAGTGGCTCAGTCACAGCCGAGTGCTGGGCTCCAGGGCTTGTGCTGCCATTCCCAAGGCTGCCCCTGAGCCAGCCCTGCCTTGGACACTGGCTGGCCACCAAGGCAGTGACCAAAGGTGACACTGGGAGACTGATGGGCTTTGCTTTTCCACAACACCCACCAAAGAGCAGGTGACAAACTGTTCACCCAAGGCCTTTGCTCCAAAGGGTCCTGGAATCATAGAATTGTTCAGGTTGGAAAAGCTCTTTCAGATCAGAGAGTCCAGCTGTGAGGAGACAGCGCCCAGGCCACCCTGGCCTCTGAGACAGCTCAGTCTGGCTCCCCAGAACTCCTGGAGGCAGAGCACACCATTCCCACAAGGATCTGTCCCCCTCATCATCCAGGGAGTGTCGGGTGCCAGCAGGGTGGCACAGAGGGAAGCACAGGAATGGAATGTGTGGGGTGGTTCCTTCTCCAGCACGAATCCTGTGGTGCCTTGGGCACCAACCAAGCCAGGGCAGGGATGGCAGCTGAGTTTTCTTCCTGGATCTCCGTGGCTGGAGGTGAAGGGAGGCACAAGAGCTCCAAGGGGCACCACATCCTGGTCCCTCTGCAGGAAAGGATCTGATAAAACCAGGGGGATGAAAAGCTTCTACTTGTATTTCCTCCTCTCTCTCTTTCAGCAGAGATATAAACGATGGGGGAGAGGTAATTAGGAAATTAATTAAGGCTGCTGCCCCTCCAGCAATCACTCATTTACAGTCTCCAGAGGCCCCAGCACTCTGCTGTGTGCTGGGAAGAAGCTGGAGCTGCCCAACTCCCAGCTGCAAAACATCTGGGTTACTGAGCTCCTGGATTCCAGGACATACACTGTGTTTGGCTCCTACGAGAAGCTACTGGATGTTCCTCTCACCCTCCGAGCATTCCTGCCTTTTTCCAGGATTTCCTTGTGCTGCCAGTCCCTCAGCAGGACACACCCTGTCCCACACACAAAGCAGAAAACTTTCCAAAATGCCCCCAACTCCCGGGGCTTTCAGTCCCTTCCCAGTGGATAAGGAGGCAAAGCCAGAGCCCAGAGCCTGCACACAGAGGCTCCCATGGAAGACACGCTCAGGAATCACCAAAACTGCACTTGGCCCTGAACCTCTCCTAAGACTGCCCAGGGTGAGGCAGAGAGCTGAGCCCTGCAGAGGGTGGGAGCCCCTGAGCCCCTCTCCAAACACTTCCAGCCCTGCTGGATGCAGGCAGCAGGAGGGCACAGGAGGGCACAGGAGGGCACAGGAGGGCACAGGAGGGCACAGGAGGGCACAGGAGGGCACAGGGAGCTCACTGACTCCAAAGGCAGAGGCAGGAGCTGAGCAGCTCTCTGTGAGCCCAGGATGCTCCATGGAGCTCCTCCAGTGCCCGACTGCTTGCTGTAGTGGGAGACTCACTAGGAACACTAGAAGGGATTTAAAGACAGTTTTGCCCCTCTGAGCACCAGGGTCAGCAGGGAGGTGTTTTCCAAAGCCTGAATGTAATTTTTTTTCCAGTCATTTTGCTGTTGCAATCCCCTTTCTACTGTAGTTTTCTTTATTGGTGCTTGGCCCGGCCTGAACTCAGACCAGCCTGATTTCTACTTAAATGGATCCTCCTTCTCCTCCTCACTTTGTGCACTTGAATAAATAAGTTTTTACAGGTTCATTGTGCATTGTACAACCTAAAAATAAAGGAAATAAAGCATAGGAAACTTAGAAGATTTCATCACAGCTCTATAAAATCGGCCCTTCCTGCACACACGACACCGAGTCACGACGCAAGTCCCTGCCCGAGGGGGGACAGTGGCAGCACAGGCAGCCAGGTCAGGGTGTTTTTGTGAACTACCATTCAAGAACCTACTCAAAGCAAAGGAACACAAAAGCAGAATGCACCTTGTTAATTCATGTACACGGCCAAGCCGGGTCAGAGTCAAGTATCAAAACCCTACCAAGGAAACAAGTCGTGCTTGGAACGAAAAAACAACGAGCTGAGCAAACTCTGCACCCTGCAGCAGGACAGAAACACAATGTTCAGTCTTCCCAACGCTGGGGAAAGGGCTGCACCAGCACCAGCCAGCACACAGCCTGTTCATCCACCAAGGCCAGCCCCAAGAAGCGAGTTACCAGACCAGCTACCAAAATTCACAGTGACCCGAGCGCCACCAGCAACTGCAAATGGCCCTGGGAAGTAGTTTGGATGGGGCAGGACTTGGATCTCTCCTGTTCCAGCTGTGCCTGTGTGGGCTGTGCCTGCCCAGGCTGCTCCAGAGGGGAGCACAGAGCCCTCGTTAGTCACAAATTCAATTAAAACGCACCCAGTTAAAAACCCAGCCCAGTTTGGGTCAGTCCGAACCAAACCCACGGTGGGGGAGAATTCCTTCCTCTGTCAGCCCTGGCTGCCAACCAAGAGGATTTTGGGATATGAACAGAGTCAGGGGAATAAATAATCTGCAGACCTTTAAAAACTGGGTTTGGCATTGGTCAACCCCCCAAGATCAGCACCAAGGATTCAAACCAGAGGCACAGTTCTGACGGACAAAATAGCACCGAGGAGGCTCTTTTACATCTCTGCTGGTGTGCCAGTCCTTTAGTATTCAGAGAATTTAATAATAATAACTTGTATTTATGAATCTAGGTGGAATAAAATAAGTCAAAATTGTTTTCACTTTAAAAAAAAGATAAATACTTTATCTAAACTATTAACAATACAAACTGGAGCTTTAAGCATTTCTTTTGCCTTTTTTTTTTTTTGCCTTTTTTCCTTTTTTTTTACTCAGATTCACAGTAAATGTTTGCTCTGTTGTTTAGGTCTTTTTTATGGTTTAAATTTTGTCCAGTAGTAAGAGAGTAGAAACCCCTGCACAGGCCAGGTGAGCACCTTTCAGTGGAAGCCGAGTGAAGTTGGTCCACGTTGTCCTTGCATAGGTCACATTGGGTTGAGGTAGAAATCCTAGTTACCTGCACAACAGGAGGAGAGGAAGAGACTCATCTAAATAAAAGGCAAAAATCTGCTGTGTTGTTAGATGTGTCAGTCATTCCTACATTGCTCCAAGACCTCCTCAGATGAAGCAAATCTTGACCCAATCCCAGTTAGAGGAAAGGATGGATGTTCCAAGGGACATGGGGCCCCTCCAAATGCTGCAGTTTTTCAAGCTGTGACTGTGATGAACTCTGTCCTATGGGACTGAAATCAAGTGAGGGGAAAAGAGTAAGAGTAAGGTATTTCCCCCCTCAGTACTTCACCTTTTTATAGTAAAAGTGAATCTGCTTTGAGTTTTGTTATTATTGTGGGGGAGGGACATCATGAATCATAGAAAGGCTTGGGTGGGAAGGGACCTAAAGCCCATCCAGTGCCACCCCTGCCATGGCAGGGACACCTCCCACTGTCCCAGGCTGCTCCAGGCCCCAATGTCCAGCCTGGCCGTGGGCACTGCCAGGGATCCAGGGGCAGCCACAGCTGCTCTGGGCACCCTGTGCCAGGGCCTGCCCACCCTCCCAGGGAACAATTCCTGCCCAATCTCCCATCCAGCCCTGCCCTCTGGCAGTGGAAGCCATTCCCTGTGTCCTGTCCCTCCACCCCTTGTCCCCAGTCCCTCTCCAGCTCTCCTGGAGCCCCTTTAGGCCCTGCCAGGGGCTCTGAGCTCTCCCTGGAGCCTTCCCCTCTCCAGGTGAGCAGCCCCAGCTCTCCCAGCCTGGCTCCAGAGCAGAGAAGCAAAGCAGATCATTTTAGTCCCCAGTTCCTGGTTCCAGCTCTGGTTCCTCAAGGATTGAACACATCTGTTCTCACTGGAATCAAGGCACTGCTCAAATACCTTGGCTTCAAGTCACAGGGCTTGGGATCACAACCACCTCTGGTACCATCAGTTCTGCTCCTGTGCTCCACAACCCAGCCTTGACACCCAGCTACTCTTCAACGAGCCCCTTTTGTGCTTTGCCCCTATTTTCAGTATTTTTCAGTGACCTGGACTGTCACACCTGATGGATCCTAGTCCAGCATGGTGTCAGTTCCAGGTAATCCAGCAGACTCTCACACTGTCCTCATACAGACCCCAAACTGACCCTCCTCACCATCCCCATCCTCTCTCTATTTGGGGTTTTCCAAGCCCACCTCTCTGCTGGCACACAAAGCCCTTCCTCAGGCTCCCTTTCCTGCAGGGAAGGACCTGGCAATACTTACGTGCCTCCCAAAAGCCTAACCAGGGGGTTGTGGTGTCTGAGGAGGAATTTGAGGAGGAAGACACTACACACAATGCACAGAGGCTCTCTCAGGTATGTTGTAATCGAGTTTTATAAGCAGCAAAGTGTGTTCAACCACGTTTGTAGCTTTGGTACCAGTGGACAGCAACAACATCACAGACCTACAAGGAAAGCACGGAGCCAGCTCTGGGGCTGGATGCACTTGGCAGCACGAGTTGGTACAGCAGGATTGCCACAGAGTGTTTGCATGAACCACAGTACCCAGCTCTGTGGTGGTACAGTTTATTCTGGAGTAGCTCTAGAGACAGTTCAATGAATGCCTGCTTCAGGAGAAATGCACACAGCCTCCAGAACCCTCCTCTCCTACAGCCTTGGTGGAGAGTGGAGCCCACTTCCCCCCGCACATTCCCTGTGCTCCCAGGGCTTGTGAGCAAAAATCAAACATCTGCTGGGACTGTTCCTGCCAGCCCTGGCAGCAAGCCCAGCACAGGGAAGTGACAGGGAGTCACAGCCCTTCTCTGCTACCTGTGGTTGTGTTTCCAGTGATGCAGGGGACACTGACTGCACTGCAGGCCCAGGGAATGTGCTCTCCAAGCAAAGCTGAAGCTTACAACCTAGAGATTTTTAACTTTATGACTATTTAGAGCAGCTGTTGTTGACTGGCAGTTTTTACTGACCACCACGTTGTCACACAGAGTCACACAGAGGCACCTTTGGGCACCTCAATGCTACAGACAAGGACTGGTTTGGGATAAACAGGCTGTGCAAGAGGGAAGGGAGTCAGATGGGCAACACCCATTTCTAACAACTGTATAAAACCACATGGAAAATAGACATTTCCTCCTGTTACTACCTCCAGAAAGAATACTTTCTCTTTCTATGAAGAGATCTCAGCCTGAACGTAACCCTGAGCCAGAGCAGAGTTACCCCTGTGAGCACTCCTTGTCGAGAAATCCTGACTCCCAGAACAGAGAGCACCAACACTTCCCATCCTCTGCCACCAGGTGATTTGCTCCCCACATTTTAGAGATTTCTCTCCCCATTTTAGAGGTTTCTCTGCCCCATTTTAGGGGTGATTTTCCCCGTTTCAGAGGTTTCTGTTTCACGGAGCCCGGCCCCGACCTCTCTCTGCAAAGGAAGAAGCGTCAGTGAGCATCTCGCACGCAAACTCCTCTGGTTTTGTGTCTGGCCTTACCTTACAAAACAAGAACTGTTAGCTAAGCAAGCTCTTTATCGTGGCTTAACCCCCGAAAGGTGCGAAGCATAAGGAGGCTGCATGCCAAGGGTCACCCACATAGCGGCCGTGCCAGCGGCGTTGGGCTGCGGGAGCACGCGGGGCAGGGGCGGGTGGTGGACTGTGAAGGAGGGGCGGGAGGGTTTGTGCTGCAGAGAAGCCAGTTTAATAGACAAAGAAGAGTTAGACTGGACAGGAGCAGAGGAGGAGGGCAGGAACGCCTCGCCGGGGGGGATGGAGGGCAGGTTCTGCAGGAGAGCAGGCTCGGAGTTAGAAGCGAGTAAAGGAGGAGGGGGAGGCAAGGACACGTTAGGAGGAGGAGGAGCGGGATGGAAGACAGATTGCACTGGTGCTCTGTTGAGGTGCTGAGCAGGTCTAGTCTCACTAGATGTTACTAAATTAGAGGAAGAGGGTGGGAAGGATGAGGATGAGGTGCTGGCAACAGCCTGCAGAGGGTTTAAGCTTAGCACGGTGCTGCTAGAGACAGCACTGCTGCTGAAACTGGCTCCAAATTGATGAGGAGAGGAGGCAGAAGGCACCGCATGGTTAAAAATACCTGCAAACAGGAGAGAAAAACTCAGCTTCAACAGATGGGCTTTGTACAGTCTCAAGTGACAAGAGAAACAAAATAAAAAAGAAAAAAAAAAAGAAACAAACAAACAAAAGCAAAATTATAATAGTTACAGCCCCATACAAAAATATGCAGCGTGAGAAGGCAGCAAGCAATGAGGAAATAATGGTGCAGGCCAGGAGGTACAAAAGGTTCCACTTACCTTTCCTACTGCCAACCTCTAAATGCCACGAGGAAAAATGGTCAGACCCAAGAACTGTCAGCTCTATACCACACGGGCAGAGTTTTGATGAGATTAGAAGTGATCTTTAGGAGTTGCTTATCTGAAGACTCAAAGTGCTGCTCTTCCCTCCCCACCCTCCTGCTCCCCCACTTACAGGGCAGCAGAGGGGAGGTGTAATTCCAGCAAATCTACGTGCTGAGAGATGTGAGAGTTAGGATTTCCCGACATGGTGCCTGAATGATTATGGACAGGTAAGAAAAGCTGCCCTAGACACTTAGAAATGGCAGGTTCAGCCTATCTTCTAGTCCTGCCAGCTTGTCCCCGGTGTGGGCCACAGAAGCCAAGCCTGTGCAGAATCCCAGAAGTGCAAGGTGCATATGGCATTGCCCTTCCTGGCCAAGAAATGCTCTTCATGTCCATTCAAGGGCCAGAATGCTACAGAACTCCCAACACCAGCTCCTCTGATGTTCTGCTCCTCCTGGATCATGCTAAATCCATTCAAGGCCTAAACTCAACCTTTACTCAAGTTGACAAGTTAGAGATCCTCAACATGGTACCAGGACAAGTCAAATCTGTTACCTGCAGGCAGACCTAAGTTGGTTCCAACACAGCAACATCTGAACAAGCAAACATTATCAATCACAAAGTCTGGGTGTATTGTTTCATTAAGGTGGTACAACAAGCTCATCTAGCAGACAAAGCTCATGAGATTTCACTGTAGGGAACTGAAATCATCCTAGCAATTCCAAGAGAGAGAGAGAGAGAGAGAGAGGAGACTGGTTATGTGGGACAGATCTGCTTTGCATCCTGTAGAAATGAAAGGGTTTCACCCCTGGAGAGGCAGTGTCAGACTTTCCTTTAGGCCCTGTCTTATACCAGAGAAAGAGTTCTGCCTACCTCCAACTGTTCCACCTGTAACCCCAGGAGAGAAGTTCCCCATAGTGTGAGAATTAGTCAGTCTGGTTGCAGCTGATGACACGTGGACCAGACTGGCAGCAGCTGGCATTGAATTAAATAAGGACTGCAATACTGAGGAATTTGTCACCGAGTTGAGGTTTGCTTGCAAGGCCATGGGGCCGAGGGGGAACTGCGATCCAGTGGTCAGAGTGTTGAGGAAAGGATGGTGCGTCGGGACCGACGGCGCTGGGTTCCCTGCTGAGGACACAGCAGTAGAAAGGCTTTTACCATTCAGAAGGCCACCAGACGAAACAGCAGCAGAAATGAAAAGGTTGTGGCCATTTTTAAACTCCACGTCTCGGTCCCTTCCCTTGCCGACCTTTCCGTTGTGCTGCACAGAGTTTTTCTCCGCAGACCCCCCCGCTCGGGCGCTCAGCTCGCTGAGCTCTTTGCCCTTCACCCCCGGCCGGCTCAGCTCTTCTCCCTTGGTGCCCAGACCTTCCAGCTGCCTCTTGCTCAGGAACAGGTTGGTGTCCGACACCCCCAGGTCCTTGCCTCGCTGCGGGGGGAAGCCCAGGGAGCAGCTGGAGGCCGTCCCGTCCGGAGCCTTGTGTGGGAGCGCAGCGCCGTCCATGAAGCCGTGCAGGCCCAGCTCGGAGGACAGGCCCCCGTTGTAGCTGAAGCCATTGGGGGGGTTTGTGCCGGGGCTCAGCCCATCCAGGCTCTTCCTGGGGTGTCCTGGGACCTTGGTGTCCATGGGCAGCCCGTCCTCGGAGGGCGGCCTGAAGGCAAACAGGGAATTCTGGCTCAGAGCTGACACCGCCTGCAAGGGGCTGTCTGTGGTTTTGGTCAGGTTGATGTCAGATATCGGTGAAAAAGTCGATTTCCATTTGCTGCTGTTTGTGTTCTCGTTGCTTTGTGCTTGTTTCCTCCCCGATATGCTGCCACCTGGTTATGGGGGGAAGGTTTACAGATGTCAATAAACAGCATTCACTAAATCTGCCCCTTGAGAACTGGGTTTTATAGAATCACAGAGTTCTTGAGGCTGGAAAAGATCTTTAAGATCAAGTCCAATCATCAATCAGCACCACAACCATGGTTATCACTAAGCCATGTCCTCAAGTGCCACATCCATTGGCTTTTTGAACACTTCCAGGGATGGGGACTCCACCACTGCCCTGGGCAGCCCCTTCCAATACCTAACAATCCTTTTAGTGAATAATTTCTCACAATATGCAGTCTAAACCTCCCCTGGCACAGCTTAAGGCNGGGAACTGCGATCCAGTGGTCAGAGTGTTGAGGAAAGGATGGTGCGTCGGGACCGACGGCGCTGGGTTCCCTGCTGAGGACACAGCAGTAGAAAGGCTTTTACCATTCAGAAGGCCACCAGACGAAACAGCAGCAGAAATGAAAAGGTTGTGGCCATTTTTAAACTCCACGTCTCGGTCCCTTCCCTTGCCGACCTTTCCGTTGTGCTGCACAGAGTTTTTCTCCGCAGACCCCCCCGCTCGGGCGCTCAGCTCGCTGAGCTCTTTGCCCTTCACCCCCGGCCGGCTCAGCTCTTCTCCCTTGGTGCCCAGACCTTCCAGCTGCCTCTTGCTCAGGAACAGGTTGGTGTCCGACACCCCCAGGTCCTTGCCTCGCTGCGGGGGGAAGCCCAGGGAGCAGCTGGAGGCCGTCCCGTCCGGAGCCTTGTGTGGGAGCGCAGCGCCGTCCATGAAGCCGTGCAGGCCCAGCTCGGAGGACAGGCCCCCGTTGTAGCTGAAGCCATTGGGGGGGTTTGTGCCAGGGCTCAGCCCATCCAGGCTCTTCCTGGGGTGTCCTGGGACCTTGGTGTCCATGGGCAGCCCGTCCTCGGAGGGCGGCCTGAAGGCAAACAGGGAATTCTGGCTCAGAGCTGACACCGCCTGCAAGGGGCTGTCTGTGGTTTTGGTCAGGTTGATGTCAGATATCGGTGAAAAAGTCGATTTCCATTTGCTGCTGTTTGTGTTCTCGTTGCTTTGTGCTTGTTTCCTCCCCGATATGCTGCCACCTGGTTATGGGGGGAAGGTTTACAGATGTCAATAAACAGCATTCACTAAATCTGCCCCTTGAGAACTGGGTTTTATAGAATCACAGAGTTCTTGAGGCTGGAAAAGATCTTTAAGATCAAGTCCAATCATCAATCAGCACCACAACCATGGTTATCACTAAGCCATGTCCTCAAGTGCCACATCCATTGGCTTTTTGAACACTTCCAGGGATGGGGACTCCACCACTGCCCTGGGCAGCCCCTTCCAATACCTAACAATCCTTTTAGTGAATAATTTCTCACAATATGCAGTCTAAACCTCCCCTGGCACAGCTTAAGGCCATTTCTTCCTGTCCTGTCCCCTGTTTCCTGAGAGCAAAGCCTGATCCCCCCTGGCTGCCCCCTCCTGTCAGGGAGCTGTAGACAGTGAGGACTCCCTGAGTCTCCTTTTCTCCAGGCTGAGCTCCCCCAGCTGCTCCTGCTGATTCAGACTCTTCTCTGGGCAGCACCCATATTTTGTATCCTTCAAAACCCACCTTTTATCAGTCTGCAATTCTATTTCTGAACCAAAGGCAGAAATATCTGCGAAGACACCTAAAAGTCCTTAAAATTCAGTTTAACGCTCTGGAAAAGTCCGAGAACACTGATCTGCTTTTTCTCCCTATCTTTGTACTATAGAACCCTCTTCAAACCCTGAGTCAGTGAAAAAACTGGTCAGATCTTTGGTGACCTGTGGCTACAGAAAGAGGTGACCCAAAATCTGTAATTAGCAGCCACCTGGCTTAATGCTGATTAAGAACCACACTTGGTCCAGCAGCAGAGAAAGGTTCCACTGACTGACAGCCTCACCCACCCCAGGCCTAGCCATTACCACAACAATTCCCATTCCTCACACGTACCATTTTCAACAGTCTTCTGTGGAGATTTGCTTTCCAGTGATATTGTTGCAATTTTCCTCTCAATTCTAGTGGGAAAATAGAAAGGTTATAGCACCTACAGCAAACCTTCTGTTACACATTTACCCTCACAATCTATACTCCTCATGATCAGGTCTTATCAGATGAGAGAGTATAAAAAACAACTCAGTCCCACAGTTTTGTGTCACTAAATGAATTTGTAAGCACCAAAAACCCACCACAAACTTTAGGCAGGAGCTATTACAGAATTACTGCTCTTTGACAGGATTAGTGCACGTTCAGAGAATTTTGTTGTTTTTCTTTCAAAACAAGAAGTAGAACCACATTATTACAGTGACTATTTTTCACAGATCCATAGGATGGTTTGGGTTGGGAGGAACCTTAAAGCCCATCTCATTCCTCTCCTGCCAGGCAGGGACATCTTCCACTGTCCCAGGCTGCTCCAAGCCCCAATGTCCAACCTGGCCTTGGGCACTGCCAGGGATCCAGGGGCAGCCACAGCTGCTCTGGGCACCCTGTGCCAGGACCCTTCTGGGCTCCTGCCATCCCTCCTGTCCCTGGCTGCCCTTGTGCCTCCTCCCACTCGTGGCTGAATCGAGGGGAGGAGAGGGGCAAACCAGGCTGGTTTGGGGGCTGCCAGCAGAACTTGGGCTGCAGGAGATGCAGCTGGGGGTGGTGGGTGGCACGTGTCACTGTGTCCCGACACATCAGCCCAGCCCTGGCCCTGCACAGACACCCCAGCAACCCCACCCTGCCATCCCTGGCAGCGCTGTCCAAACGCTCCTGGAGCTCTGGCAGCCTTGGGGCCAGGACCATTCCCTGGGGAGCCTGGGCAGTGCCCAGCAGCCTCGGGGGGAAGAACCTTTCCCTGAGCTCCATGCCAAGCCCTGGCACAGCTCCAGCCCTTCCTGGGCTCCTGTCCCTGTCCCAGAGCAGAGCCCAGCCCCTGCCCCTCCCCTCGGGAGGAGCTGCAGCCCCCGAGGAGCCTCCCCTCAGTCTCTCCTCCATTTCTCAGCCCTTTCTCCAGCAGTTATCTCCAAGGCCAGACCCTGCCAGCCTCGCAAACACAGCAGCAGCAACAGCAGGCTCCCACATTCTGCTGCCTGAATACCTTCCCTGTTCACAGCTTCAGCCACATAAGAGGTTTGGGATAATGTGATGGGCCTTCAAGCAAGGGGAACAAAGAGGCTCAAACACACCCCTCCTGCTGAGAGCAGTGTTATCAGCCCTGGGAGAAACCCTATCCTGAAACTGTGCCTGTGCATTCACCTGCTGCTATTGTGCTCATCCTCAGAGCCCTGCTCGTCATCCGATGTCAGGGGGGAGTAATGGACACCGTTGCTCTGAACGAGGGGCTTCTCTTTTTTCAGCACTGGGGGCTGGTCATTGTCCTGGTAAGGAACAGGAGAGTTCTTCAGGGAGTTTTCAGGAGAGGAAATGGCTGTTATTTCTAAGGGCTGGTTAATGTTATTGACCTGGGTGAGAAGGAAAGAAAGCAGTTACACATGAGAGTATCCCTGGAAAGGTGTCTTGTTAAGGATTTTAATGCAGGCTTAACTTGCTCTGCTTGTTTAGCACTGCTGTTGCTATCTTCCACCTCCTGCACTGGAACCTGGGGTGAAAGCTTACATGTAACTTGGAAAAACAGCTAATTTTCATTCTTTGATTTTATGTTTGAAATCAGAAATGACAACCTGGGGTAAACCTTTCCTTCTCAAACTACACTGCAGGATCACATGCACACAACTCTCTAGCTGGCTTCATTAGCAAGAATGCCATATGCTTCTGGCACTTCTCTGCTGTTTAGTCAATCTTAGCTTAAACTATTTTCAAAATATTGAATCTACAGCCTCAAAAATCAACTTCACTGCAGAAACAAGCTCTTTGTCATGAGGGAAGAGATTATTTTTAATTTTTAAAGCTCTGACAGCAAAGAGCTCTTTGAAGACGTTCGGCTTACCCACAAACGGTTCACCAGCTTAGTGAAACCGAGAGGCAGGAGAATCGCTGCAAAGAGCCCTCAGGCAATCCCAGCCTGGAGCTCACCCCTACTCCCAGAGCTCTCCCAAAGCCCGGCTCTGCTGCGGGCCCTTACCATGGAGTTGATGTTGAGCGGTGACCCCGAGGGCTGCGCGAAGAGCCCGGCCACGGCGGGCAGGGGTTTGCGCTTCGGGGAGACGGCGGCGCTCCCGCTGGCGCTGCCCGTGCAGGATCTCTTCCGCCGGCCCCGCTTCTTCCCGTCCTGCGCCTGGGCCTGCCCGCCCGCCGCCCGGGCGCTGGCGGGCACGGGGCTGTGCTTGCTGGAAGGGGATTGTTTTACATGTCCTGTATTAGGAGAGATTGTAAAGATGATTCTCCTCTTGGCCTCGTTCTCAGGGTCTGAAAACGCTGCATCAGACTGCAGGTCCCCCTTTGTTCCTTCGGCAAAGATCTTCTGAGCCTCTGCACTCTGCAGTCCCCCTGCCAGGCTCTGGGCCGGGCCACTTAAGCGGGGGCTCGAGTGCTGCTGAGCAGGGGAGTTCTGCCCAGAGTTCCTCATCATTAGCAAAGGATGTTGTGGAGTGGAACTCCGAGACCCTACAGAGTTAAAGAGACTCCCAGAGTCGTCCAGAGCTGCCTGATCAACACTATGGTTAAGATGGGCTGGGCTGTTTGTAAGATTTCCATTGACTGTCACGGAGCCAGAAGAGTAAGAAAAACCTGTTGAGAGGGAAAGTATAGATCATTGCTGGGGCTGAGCGAGAGAGAGGTCACTGAGTACAGGGCTGGGAGGGCCAGGAGGGATTCCAGCTCTGCCTGGAGAACAGCCAGTGGCCCTGGATTACACAGGAAACACACGGCTGCTTTTCCACGGGGCAGTGAGATCGTGGCTCTCTGGGTGCTGAGGTGCCAGCTGGGGGCTAGGGACTTCCACTGCTCTCTTGCCAGTTCAGGAAAATTCACCTGGTATATGGAGGCATCCCATAGAACACGTGCTCCTCCCAGTTTTACATGGAATTCAAGTTTAAGCTTTGTTTGAACTATTACCCCTTTTGAAATCAGGGCTCTTCTACTCTCAACTCCTTCCTTTCATCAAGGAAAAGGATGGCCAGACTCAGTCCTTCCCTTCCCCAAAAAGAGAAGGACTTTGCCATCCACACAGCCCACCTCCTCCAAATTCAACAAAAGTCCGTGACTTAGGAAGTGACAGGGGACCTTCAAAGATATAGTGGCAGAAAAATTCCACAAGAGAGGAATCTTGGGATGGGAATTCAGTGCTTGTCACAGGCTATCATAAATGGGTTTAGGGCTCTAGGATGGCCTGGGCTCTCTAAATGAAAAGGGCAGAAGGGAACAACATGATAATGGTTTACCACGAGGGTTTTTTTTAAATACTTCATTTGCTTTATAGAAAAATGCAGCCAAGCCCTTTGCAAAACAGAGAGTGAAACAACCCAAGCCCCTTGGGGTGGTAAACACTGAGAACAAAAGCACTCTCTGGTGAGAGATCAGCTGTAGAACCTACTTTTCCTGGCCCACAACATTCCCAGAGTAGCTGAAGACCATGATTTCCACAGATGAGTCAGGCAGAAGCAATGTCTGCACCTAAAGGGATCCCCATCCTCTCTCATTTGAGCTTTACCCACCCAGGTTGTTGTGCCTTTACAGCTGCTCACGAGGCACCTCCATAACCTGCCCCAAAAAATTCATTCTGCTATTTAAAGACCCTGTAAAATAAAATTTCTAGAGCCAGATCACCAGCTCAGGACACAGCTGCGCAACACCCTGCAGGTTTGCCACACTGTAAATGTGGGAATCTCTGGATCCCCACAGAATTTACATAAGCAATTGTTTATTTATAAGTAAAGGCACATCAATCCAACCCTTTATGCCAGATGCACCCAAGCTGGAGGCACATCAGAGCATCATCCATAGTTTCTGGTCTCACCCACAGTTATCCAGCACTCCAGGCCTGCAGGACCTGGCAAGAAGTGCTTGGAAAAGCCAGCCAGGTGCGTTTGGGTGCTGCCCCAACACAGGAGCAGCTGTGCACAGGGGAGGCTGTTACCTGAGGTAGCCAAAGCCAGAGGCTTGTTTCCAGCAGCATTGCTTATGCCATTATGAGAACTAGCACCAATCTGCTTTTCAAGTGTCGATGAGTCTCTGCTCTGGTGAACTGGGCTGGGTGTGCTTCTCTGGGGAGAGAAACAGGCATTTCAGGAAACAGCATCAGAAATCTCCAGCTTAAACCAAATTCACATGCATTAGTACATCTGCTTGGGAAGTGGCTCTATTTCCTGTATGCCCTGGATTCAGCTTGTTTTGAGAAAAGCATGGATCAGCACGTCATGGGCCAAAAATGAAGTGATTAATTGTACTGCAGTAGTATCTCACACATAGCAGACACCATGCAGGGAGGGAAGCTCCTCATCACAGGGAATTCAGACTCAGGACAGGAGCAGGAATGGCTCAGCCCACTGCTGCAGCAGGGAGGAGACTGATGGTTCTATCATGTCCCCAGGCCTGTGCTCACAAAGCTCCCCAAAACAGCCCCAAAGGGAACATGAAGTGCATCAGGCCATGTCCTCTGGGACATTCTCTGAGGATGTTCTCCTAGACATGGAGAACACCTCTGAAATGGCAGCCTGAACAAACAGGGAGGTGCCACCCAGGACTGGCATTGCCCTAAGGACACCCAGAGCTGAGCAGACTCTGGTTCTGCTAAAGCCATAAGTCTTCAGCTCCAAAAATGCAATGGATTCAATACTGTGAACCAACTCCAGCTTTCCCAATATGGGACTGAAAGACAAGCCATGGATGGATTCTAACTCACAGCTCTCAGGAAAAGCAGCAAATGCGTCTCAGTTCTCTGCTGCAGCACTTCTGTGACAAACTGGTGTGAGAAACTGGACCAGGCCTTTTTGAACTCCTCCTCCACTCAGAGAGGCAAGGACTTGTCACATCTCAAAAAGAGATGGCCCCAGAAGCTTTCTGCTACAGAGCAGTCACTCACATGGGAGGTATCACAGCCCCAAGGGGCTGCTCAAGCTCACCCTGCACACGTGTGAGGAGAACTGGCAGTTTGAGGTGACTGAGACAGAAGAATTCTCTCCCAGGCTCCTGCAGAAAGCAGGGCTAAGAACAAATTGACACATGCAATTCTCTGCTTCCACTGCCACAAATCCTCAGGCTTTTCACTCAGACACACATTCCAGACCAGGCTCTCTCCTGAGGCAGTTACTTTACTCTCCTTCCTGGCTGAACCCCCCTCCATCCCACAGAGAAAGGAGAGGAAAAATCTACAGGATCCAAGAGCCAAGAGGATGGATCCCCCCATCCAGCAGCCTCCCCCGAGGAGCAGACCTCCAGGATTAGCAGCCCACGGAGGATCCTGGGGCACAGCACCCCATTCCTGCCCCCTGGGATTTTAGTTAGGGATGGAAAGTGTTGACAATCCCTTACTCACCACCTTCTCAACACGGCTAGGTAGGACTACGCTGGCCAGAGGGATACTAACAGGGAGTTTATTGGGCTGCACTGTGCTCAGAGGAATACTGATAGGGAGGCTGGTGATAGTTTCTCCATTACTCACAGAGGTTCTCTCTCTCAAAACCTGTAAAATCAAAAGAGAAAGCAAAGCTCTGACACAGGATATCGAAAAGGTTTTTAAGGTAATTTTAATTTTAAATTTTAATTTTAAATTTTAAGGTAATTTAAGGTATTTTTAAGGTAAACCTGCTTGTTTCTATGTGTGTGTCATTCCCCCACTCCTTGTTTTTTAAGGATTTACAGGACTAGGAGCAATGGCTGCACATCAGACAGAGCAGGCATGGAGCAGCTTGGTTACCAGCACCAGGCTCCTGGGACAGCAACATCCCACAGCACAGGAATGTGTAAATTAAGGCCACTGCTGGCCCCAAGCATCAGGAAAAGAAAGCCTTAGGCAAGCTCATTTCCCTGTGTTTTGGTTAGAGCTCTGTGAAAAGCACTCAGATGTCAGATTTTGTATCTTGAGGCCCTCTGTAGCAGCCAGATGCATTTCCATGGCAACCTGCTACTGCAGGGCACCTGCTGCTCTGTGAGCCCCAATATGCTCCATGGCTGCACCAATTACATGGACCATATTTTTTACTCTTTATTTTTATAACTATGAAAGAGCCTTCTTTCCCAGTTCAAGCAGACACGTGCCTGATCAAACAGGAGCCTCACTGCATTACTGGTGCTCAGAAAGGAGCACATCTTTCTCTCCCTCTGACCAGCTCTGATTTATTGCATCACACCCACTGTATTTTGTGTCATTTCCCATGCCAAGCTGGCCACAGAACGCAGCATTCCTGCATTTTCCAGCCTGGCCAACCTGTCCTTTGTTGCCCCAGGGGCAGCACCTGAGCAGCAGCAGATCCTTTACCTTCTCTCCTGCACTGGGTAAGGCCGCGGGGGAGGAGGGCCGAGTTTCCTGAGGACTCAGCTTTATGCCATTTGCAATTCCAGGGCTTGGATATGTAAGGCCATTCTCTTTGACATGCTCAGCTCTGGAAGGAAGATGTACAATTGTCAGGATACAAAAGCCAGTGACAAGGAATTCCTGTACCACACTCAAGGCACTGTCCCACCTTATTTACCCCATTAGCTCTCACCACTTGTTTTCATGAAACAAAACTTTTTAAAACAGATAAACCTCCACTTGGAAAAATATCTTTCCCAAATCTAAATTACCAGTGCTATTAACACCAGCCACTACCTGTTGCAGTAAGGTAGAAAAATTATAAAGAAAGGCCTCATAAGATCAGGCCTGCTCTCCTGGAATCAGTGGCTGGCCTTGCCAAGCTGGCACGTTGCAAGTTCCCATGTGAAAGCAATCCTGGTGTGAGCAGCTCGTTAACAGAACAATCTATTCCTGGGTGAAAAAACAACTTACACCTGTATAAACTGTTTTTACACCCTTAGATAGTTTTCATTTCTCTATCTCTCACAAACAACTGTCTCTGCATGTACACACCACGGTTTTGAGTGACCAATCAATACAGGGTAACAACTGGTTACTAATCAATGAAGTAATTGGCAAGAAAGCTCCTGACCAATTGGAGTCCCACACAAGGTCTGTAAAACTGTGTAAAAAGGAGTTATGTGGATAAAGAATGGGCTTTTTCCACCATGAAGAAAATGGAGTCAGTGTGATTTAGTCCAATACCCACCCTCCTTCCCCACGCCCTCACCTCTGGATCTCATGGGCTGTTGCTTTCCCATTGACTCCGTGGTCCTGATTCAAGTGTCTCCGCAGGGCGATCTTAGCAGGGGAAAACCTGGTGTAGTCAGGGAGGGCCAGGCTGGTCACCTTGTCTGCCTTCTGCCTGCTGCTGTGGTTGGGGGTGCAGGGCACGATGTCTTGGTCCAGGTGGGAGCTGGGGTACTGGGGGGTGTTCTGCTTGGACGAGGGCCGGCTGAAGGCGTGCTGCAGCTCGTAGGGGGTGGCGTGGCCGTTCATGGACAGCTCGGGGCTCATGCCATTGATGTGGGGCATGGGGAACTTGGAGCACTCCAGCTCCAGCTGGAACCTGCCCTGCTCAGCCTCGGCCTCACGGCTCAGGTGGCTTTTGCTGTGCAGCTGCACTGACAGGGGCTCCTCCGAGGGCGTGTAGGACTTGAGCTGCAGCAGCTCCTGCTGCCGCTGACTCTTCTCGAGTTCCACAATGCTGATCTTTAAATGAAAACAAAAATTAAAGACTGCACTTAATAATTCTATCACATCATGGAGCTTTGATTCCAAATTCTTCTAAGTAAAGGTGTCTCTGCTTCTGGGAACAACGCAGAAGAAGGGGCCCAAAGTTTGAGAGAAAATTTCTGCTCTGAGCTTAAAACCAAAAGGCCCAGGTGAGGGGAGTGGCTCAGAGACCCTGAGAAAGAACATTTCAGATCTTAAAAACCAAAAGGAAAAGATCTCCAACTTATAGAGAGAGTGTGGAGTAACTCAGTACTGCAGAGTCACTCCATGCTAAGGCATCCAGCAAAAGGCTGGAATAGCTCTGGAGCCAATCTCACAGGGAAAGAAAAGCTCTTCACACAAAGGAGTTTAATTTCTTGTCACTATGAGAAATGTCACTCTGGGGGAATTGATTCCCACCCTATCCCTGGAAGTGTCCAAGGCCAGGCTGGATGGGGCTTGGGGTAACCTGGGATAGTAGAAGGTGTCCCTGCCATGGCAGGGGTGGAATGAGATGAACTTTAGGATCTCTTCCAACTCAAACCAGTCTGGGATTCTGTGATTCCTGAATTGAGACATCAGAGCACACACAAAAATCACCAGCTTGTGATTTTTAATTATATGTAACGATAAACCATGATTCCTCCTTCCACAGCCTCACCAAGGAACCAGGTCATGGTATCTACTGCCTTTACAAGTTATCAACATCCTTATTTACTAAAATCCTCTAATAGAAAGCTCAATCTCTGGGTGAAAAAAAAGAATAAAAAAAAAGCAGCACCTGGTTCATCCTTTCCCATCATATTTAGTGTAACACCCATAACTGGCCCATTGCCCAAGAGCTACCCCAAGCTGGTGACTCTGCATTTGTTTCTGGCTCTCTACCTGCAGTTCCAAACAGTGCTTTTGCTTCTCAGAAATCTGATTCTTCAAGGCCTGCTTCTCCTTCAGCAAGTTCTCCAGTGACAGCGTTGACCAATCCAGCTTCAGTTCTTCACAGCGAGCCTTCAGCTGTGGGGACACACAGGGACAGAGACAGGGACAGGGACACACAGGTCAGGACACAGCTCTCACCTCTGCACACCCCCTGGAGCCCCAGCTGAAAGCAGCAACTTTGCACTGAATGTGCAAGAACCCCTCAGCCCATTGAAAACTGCTCCCAGCTTTGTGCTAGGGAGTGTGGCAGGAGGCGGCCTGGCTCTTTCTAAAACAGTGTTATCAGCCACCCTCGCTGCTTCCACACCCAGATATTCCCCTTATCTACCTCCTGAGCAGGCTCAGCCTGGAGCAAAGGAGGCTCAGGGGGGACCTTGTGGCTCTGCACAGCTCCTGACAGGAGGGGACAGCTGGGGGGGTCGGGCTCTGCTCCCAGGGAACAGGAGGAGAGGGAACGGCCTCAGGCTGGGCCAGGGGAGGTTTAGATGGGTAAAATTTCCTCACTGAAAGGGTGGTCAGGCATTTTCACAGGCTGGCAGGGCACTGGTGGAGTCCCCACCCCTGGAATTGTTCCGACAACAAGGGGGTGTGACACTTGAGGATGTGGTGTTTTGGTGACTGTGGTGGTGGTGCTGGTTGATGGCTGGACTCAAAGATCTCAGAGGACTTTTCCCACATTACCAGTTCCAAGATTCTCCAAGTCTGAGTTACCAAGATGAGCACCACAGGAGTTACAGCCAGAGCAAGCCCTGTATGAACTCCCTGTCCAGCCAGATCCAGACCCAGTGACATCCAGAGCTATGTCTGGGGACATAGCTGAGGCCAGAGCCAACTGCCACCTCAGGACTTGCTATGGGGTAAATCAAAGGTAAAAAAGGACTCCCTGCAGGTTTCCCCCCATCATCCCTGTGTTTCAGAGGACCCTGAGCAGCTGGATGATGTTTCAGCCCCCAGCTCGTGCCCTGTCCTCAGCCAAAGGGCAGCACCCCCTGCTCCCAGCCCAGGGGCTGAACCCACCAGCTGTAAGCTCTGGTTCCTGAGTTCACTGTTGTCCTTCTCCAGCTGTTTTGTCTGTTCTTTCAGCTGCTGGTTGTGAGCAGAGATTTCCTTCTGAGCCTGGATCAGGTCGTTGTACGTCAGAGCTTTAACTCCCAGCTAAAAGGTGAAGGGTGAGATCAGTCAGTAAGGTCCTGACACCCTCATTCCTGGTGACTGTCCCATTCCCAAGTGACACTGAGGAGATCTGCAGAACTCTGCAGCTCTCAGGACCTCCCCCAGCATTCCCCCAAGGCACTTTGTGGCTGCAGGGGGATAACAAGAAGGACACAAGGACCTTGGAGCTGCTGTTCCACCCCTTCAACTGTAAAACTGGCATTTATGCTTTGCCAGCCAACAGAACTGTCTGTGCAGAGCCCCCACATTTTCCTCCTGTGCTCCTGAGCTAGGTTGGCAGCACAGGGATTGTTTGAGCAGCAGAGGATGAATCCTTCACCAAACACCACAAGGCTGTGGTCTGTCCCCTTCCTTGGGCACAAACACTTCCAACAACAAACACAAAACATCACCAGAGAGTGACACACACTGCACCTTTCTGAGCCTGCTCTGAGACCTGAGACTGCTCTGGTCTTACTCATCTTGACCAGAAATGTTTGCATGCAGCTGACTCAGAAACATCCCCCCAGCACAGAGGTACCTCATCGAGCTTCTGCTGAAACAGGCGTTTGATTTCCTCTTTCTGGGCCTGGCAGTGGGTGAATAACTGCTGGGCTGTCCCCAGCAGCTGAGCATTCTTCTCCTGGAAGAGGGAAAACACCACACTTTGAGCACCAGCTGCAGCATGGGCCAGCTAGAGGAGACATTTATGGAGCACTTTAATTGGAACCTGGATGCAGGAGAGCTCACCTAGCCCTGCCCCAGACTCCTGAGAGCCTGGATTTGTTGGGCTGTGATACTGGTGGAGTTAAGTCAGCTGAGAAGAGCTTTAAAGTAGGTTTTTCCTCCTGTATGGTAAAATACAATCAAGGCAGTCTTAAAAACTCATTTTTATCCTCCTAGTGCATCGTGAAGCAGCAGCAATAATCACATCCCACAGAGCAGAAATAGAACTGGAAAAGATTATCTGCATGAAATCTGCTCCCAGATAGGGAACTGGCTCTAAATCCCCAGAGCCCCAATTCAGATTTTCCCTGTCCAATACTCATGGAAGAGATGCAGTAAATGAAAATACACTGGGGGGGAGGCAGGAAGAAAGTCCTAAATAATCCAAACCAGTTTTCCTGCTTGTGCCACCGTTATTTCAGCGGGTCACCCACAGCACATTCCCTGCCCAGAACATTCCCTAGGCAGATCCCTGCTCCCCCAGCCCGTGGCCATGCACAGCAAAGGGCAGGACAGGACTGGCTGAGGAGCCTCATCTGCCCAGCCCCAGGGCAGGACTGGTGCAGCAAGGACAGGCAGCTTTGGGATTATCCCGTTCTCCACCTTGTGCTGCTGAGGCCAAGCAGGGATTGCACAGACTGAGCCACTGCTCCAGGAAAAGTGGGGAACAAGGGCAAAAAGCACCGAGATCCTTTCCAACCTTAATAATTCCATGGCTGATCTTCCAAGCAGGGAAGCAGCAGTGCTGGAAATTCCCCACGTGCAGGGACACACAGACCTGCCTTGGGAAAGCAGTCCCTGCAATGCTAAAGGGGCTGCTCTGGGGGATGCTGGAAAATCATTTTTGTTTTCAACACAAGGCATTTCATTCAGCCTTCCCAGGCACTGCAGGGGCTGACAGCTCCATCTAAGGGCACTCTGGGAAGCAGCAGCTGATTTCAAAATCATTATTACAGAGAGATTTTTATTGTACTTGAAAACCTTCCTGTAAGAGGGAGTTACAGAGCAGACCATACCTGGCCCCTCACCCAGCCAAGTTCTGCCTCTGTAAGATTCAATTTACCATGTAACACTCCATAAAAAAATATTTTCATACTGAATTCCTCATTTTAACATTTAAAAGCGTGGAGCAGCTGTTGGACACCACCATCACCAAGTGATGACTTTTCCACACTCCTGATTCATTCTCTGTGCAGGGCACAACCTTGCACACCATCATTTCATTTGTGCAGGAGACAAGTTCACTTCATGCTGACTTTCCTGACAAGTGCAGAACAAGCAGAAAAATCTGCTGCTTAAGGAAAAAGATGAAAGTTTTAAGTGCTGATTGACTGTGAAAGCAAATGGAAATAACCACAGAAAAAGAGGTTTCCATGAACACCAGAGCAGCATCAACCACTTCTCAGTAAGGAATGGGGTGGCACAAGTTAATCTCTTTCCTCTGGAGAGTTCCCAATATGGAAAACACAATTTAAAAGCCCTGTGGCTTTTTTCTGACACTCTCACAAAGACTACAGAGCAAAGGAAAGCTTCCACAGGGAATGCCAAAAGCTGGACCTGGACAGAACTCTGGACTGGTTTGGAAGAGACCTTCAATCCCATCCAGTGCCACCCCTGCCATGGCAGGGACACCTCCCACTGTCCCAGGCTGCTCCAAGCCCCCTCCAGCCTGGCCTTGGGCACTGCCAGGGATCCAGGGGCAGCCACAGCTGCTCTGGGCACCCTGTGCCAGGGCCTGCCCACCCTCCCAGGGAACAATTCCTGCCCAATATCCCATCCAGCCCTGCCCTCTGGCAGTGGAAGCCATTCCCTGTGTCCTGTCCCTCCATCCCTTGTCCCCAGTCCCTCTCCAGCTCTCCTGGAGCCCCTTTAGGCCCTGGAAGGTTTTAAGTGGAAGTTCAAGTTTAATTCTGAGCATTATGGGGAGAGCTCCTCCACAGAAGTAGCAGGAGCAGACTCATCAGGGCTAATTCCTACAGCAATGAAATCATTCCCCACAGAGACAAGCAAGACAAGAAGGTGTTCAGGCAGGAGATCTCCTCCCTCTGCTGGTGGCTCCATGGCAGACAAACATCCCAGTGCACAGCTCCAGGACTCTCCTTGTCCCCCCATGTTTTCCAGTCCATGATTTGGGGCATTTGCACTTTGCCCATCAGTGCAATCCAACACATTCTGATTATCAGTACCAAGGATGCTGTGCTAAATCCCCACAACCAGTGATGACAGTTTGGGTTTCTTAATCCCTGTGAAATCCGGTTCACAGAATCCCAGAATTGGGTTGGGAGGGACCATCCCTAGAAGTGTCCAAGGCCAGGCTGGACAGGGCCTGGAGCAGCCTGGGACAGTGGAAGGTGTCCCTGCCATGGCATGGGTGGCACTGCATGGGCTGTGAGGTCTCTTCCAAGCCAAACCATTCTGGGATTCTGAGATTCTAAGTCAGCATTGTCAGGTGGGGGCACAGAGGGAACAGTGGACAAACCATTCACAGAATTCACAGAATTCACAGAATCACTGGGTTGGAAGAGACCTTCAGGATCATCAAGTCCAACCCAGCCCCAACACCTCAACTAACCCCTGGCACCCAGTGCCACATTCAGGCTTTGTTAAACACATCCAGGGATGGTGACTCCACCACCTCCCCAGGCAGCCATTCCAGAACTTTATCAGTCTTTCTGTAAAAAACTTTTTCCTGATACCCAACCTAAACTTCCCTTGGCACAGCTTGAGGCTGTGTCCTCTGGTTCTGTCAGTGCTTCCTGGAGCCAGAGCCCAGCCCCACCTGCCCACAGCCACCCTTCAGTTCTCTCACTGTGCAGATTTAAGCACACAAAAAGTGAGTTTGCAACAGAATCCCCTGGCAGTTGTTCAGCCTAAGCAGGACTGGTGTAATGCACACAATTCCCATCTCCAGCACTCCTCCTCACATCCAAGGAACTTCAGAGTTTGGTAATTTTGTTTAGAAATGTTAAAAAGTGAGACCCACCTTTTCCTGCTCCAGTAACTGTTGCAGACTTGCTTTGTACTGAGGAGTTTTCATGTATGCCATGAACTGCATGTACTGGATCTTAAATGAGTCTGCAAAACAAATCAGATGAGGAATTTCAGCAGGGGGCAAATGCCATGCCCCTGTTTACTCCTGTTTCCTCCCTGGCCACCCCTCCTCACTTGTGTCTCCCTTGCTTTTGATTTGGACTCTAAGTCAGACTAAGCCATTGAGGATGGGTTTAAGAACAAGCTGGAAGTCCCTCTGCTGGCACAAAAGGAACCATTGGATCCATCAGGTCCAATGGAAGCCATGACAACACATCCAAGGAGGCAGAGGAAGGTGCTGGGGGCTGAGGGTGTGTTTGCATGAGCCAAGAGGAGCTGAGTGCTTTCAGTGCTCTGTAAGCAGAAAAAATAAAAGAAATGAGCTGCAGGGGCCCAGACCAGCCCTGAGCTCAGAGCACTCCCCCAGCAGCAGCACAGGGCCTGTTCCTCCTCCTCCCTCCACACACATGAGCAGCTCTACACCCAGTTTACTCTCCCCTCCAAGGAGCACTTGGCTTCTCATTGCCCTTTATCTCCAGCAGTGAGCCTTCCTCCTCCCCAGCCCTTCCATCATTAAAGCAACCCCAGGATTAACCCAGCCTGCTGTACAAAACAGGCACTGCATGGTGTGCAGAAAGCTGCACCAGACTCAGCCCAGACAAGGGGCATTGTCCCCATCCACCCTGCCTTAAAACATTCCTCAAAATCACTCATTTGCCACAAAATATCCCTCAAAAAAATCGCTCCTTTTGCCACAAAATATCCCTCAAAAAAAAAAAAAAAAAAATCACTCCTTTTGCCACAAAATATCTCTCTAAATCATTCATTTGCCACAAAATATCCCTTTAAATCACTCTTTTTCTCTCTCTTCAACAAGGAATCAGCCATAGCTGACACAACAGGAAAGCACAAGTTAAGGACATCACTGATACCGTTGGTCCCCACACAGACAGATTCTGCCAGATTCCCAGAGCATCCTGGACTGGCTCATGCCCAATGCCAAAAACCAGAAACAGTTGGGAGGGGACAGGCAGCAGAAGATCAAAAAAAACTCCTCCAGGTTTTCCCTTAGATCACCTCTTGCACATGAAGTGCATTTCCCAACCACACTTTTGTGACCTCAGACTCTCAGACAAGACCTCATGTATTGGCTCTGAGTTCAGCAGAGGAAATGGAGAGGTGTTCCTCAGGACTGAGAGAATGGTTTTATTTCAAATAAAGCTATTTCTGACTATTCCTGCTAAATCCAGCCTTGCTGCCTGGTGTGCCAAAGGAGAGCTGAGACAACATCAGAAAACAAACACAGAGTGAAACACCAACTCCAGCAGGAGGGGGGGACCTTGTGGTGATGCCAAAGGAGGTGGGGCAGGCAGGGGAAGGTGGGGAGGAGATAATCCCCCTCCTGCCCCATGCAAAAGCCCAAGGGGAAGGTGGGCAGGCCATGGGCAGCCTTACCTAGCAGCTTCTGTAGTGCAGGGGGGGTGGGTGTCACCAGGAGCTGGTTGGACGAATGCCGTTGCACTTTGGGAGGTAGTTGGTAATATGGGCTATGAGGTGACTTGTAGGCATCTGGAGAGACACAAACACAACCTCAGGGTCTGGGACAAGGACACGAGCTTCTCCACTGAAAACATGGCATAGAATCCTGGAATTGGTTTGGGCTGGGAGGGACCCACCCCTGGCAGTGCCCAAGGGCAGGCTGGACATTGGGCTTGGAGCAGCCTGGGACAGTGGAAGGTGTCCCTGCCATGGCAGGGGTGGCACTGCATGGGCTGTGAGGTCCCTTCCAAGCCAAACCATCCTGGGATTCCCAGATTCTAAGTCAGCATTGCTGGGGGGGCACAGAGGGAGATTTGAAATGAGATCCAGCAGTTTAGCCCATGAACACACAGCTCCAAAGGGTATCTGTGATCCACCCTAAGAGCAGCAGCCACAGCTCAGCCCCAGCTCCTGGCCAGTACCCACAGGCAGATCCCACCCCCAGCCCCATCAATACATTAATCACCATCAATCACCATTAATCCCACCCCCATACCATCAATTCATTAATGCCATCACCATTAACACATTAATCACCATCAATACATTAACCCCACCCACACCCCCATTAACACATCCATCACCATTAATCCCATCACCACCACCTCAAGGGCAGCTTTGCTCCGGTGGCAACAGGGAAGGATGCCACAAAATCAAACTCAACTGGGTTTGATAATAAGGAAATAAAGAAATTAATAAAGGATAAATAAAGGATAATAAGGAATAAAGGAAAAAGAAGCACATCCAGAGCTTCAGAGGCTCATCCAGGCTCTTCCACGCCCCTGCACTCACCCTGAGGAGAGGATGAAGATATCTGGGAGACAGTCTGAGCATGCAGAATATCTATTGCAGTTTGGCTCTTCTTGGTCTTGCGCTCAGTACTCGCCGTGTTCATTTTCTTGGGGCGCCCTCGTTTCCTCCCTGCCATTTTCCTGCCTTTCTTACTCAGCTTCTTCTTCCGGGCCTTGGAAGGAGATGGCTTTTTAACAGAATTTGCTGCAGCTTTTTCTTCTTCAGCACCAGAATCCTGAGAGATTTTGAAAAACTTTGGTCATTTCCACCTCCATATGCAGCATTCCTTTTCAGCCAAGGTTAATAATGGTGTTTAACTTTGTGAAAGGAAGCTGATGCACTGTAGTTCAATAACTTGCCAGGGAAGTGGGCTTGCTTGGATAAGAGTTGTTCCCAAGGGGTTGTGCTCATTCTCTTTGGGATTTATTCATTAAAGTATAGAAAATGCTGAGGACTGGATTAGATGGGACATTGGGCAGGAATTGTTCCCTGGCAGGGTGGGCAGGCCCTGGCACAGGGTGCCCAGAGCAGCTGGGGCTGCCCCTGGATCCCTGGCAGTGCCCAAGGCCAGGCTGGACAGGGCTTGGAGCAGCCTGGGATGGTGGAAGGTGCCCCTGTCTGTGCCAGGGGGTGGCACTGGATGGGCTTTGAGGTCCCTTCCAGCCAAACTTTTCTGTGATTCTGTTTAATCTGTACCTGCTGTGTAACAAAAGCTGATTATTCATCCTTCCCCGACTACATTCTTCAACTGAATTTCACTCAAAACTCAGAGTACAATCAATACTTTATATTTTTGGGCATGAACAGGCAGTGCATTTCTCACAGCATTACCCAAGAAAGGAAATGAGTCTTTGCAGAAGAGACTCAGCCCACTCTGAACTCCATTCAGTGGCTTGTGACTCAGGGACAGCTCTGCAAACTCCTGCTGGATGCAAGCGAGGGTGGACAACCAACTATTCATCTTGCAGCACCTTTTTTTTTTCCCCAGAATTAGCGGTGCAACTCCCAAGTGCAGCTTTTATTAACTCACTCTATCATATTTTTGGGCACAGCAACAGCTACAGCAGTTTGTGTGCTCAGAGTAAAACCCAGCAGCCTTCCCACAGAGCCAGGCTTCTCCTGACTCAGAGCATGAGCTCATGCACAGCCACAGGAAACACACTCAGCACCCAGAACTGCAGGATGTTCACCTTGTTCTCTTGGACCTTCGTTGGAGTCGTTGTGTTACTTTTGTTTTCTCTTTGTTGACGACGTCTAGCTGCCTCTTGTTCCTCCTGGGGAGAAGGGATGGGAGATTTCACCATTTGCTCATGTGTTCATCCCTTTTCAAGATCATTTTGTGTCCCAGCTTCATTTCCCACAAGAAAAGGGAACAAACTTCCCCTTGGCTCAGGCCACACCCAGGTGAGAACAAATCCCTTTCCACCTCCAGAGGGGATTCAATCTCAACCTCTTCCCACATTCTCCCCTCCCAGCTCATACTGCTGGACCAGGTTTCATTTGGATATTACTATTATTATTATTATTATTATTATTATTCATTTCAATAGCTTTCCCACATCCCCAACATTTCATGGTGACACTTTAAAAATCTTCCACGACTGGAAATGGCAAAGCCATTAATCATCATCTCATTCAACTTCAGCCAAGTTTACTGAGGTGACTAATAAAAAACAAAAGCAGCGACTTTTCAGGCTGATTTTTCTCCCAGGCTGACAGGAAATTTCCTTGTTCAGAGAAAATCTCTTTTTCTCTCAGGGTAAAATCTTCTTTCAGACAGGAAATTTCCAAGAGCTCAGTCAAAAAGCCTTTCCTGCACCTTCCAGGTGAGGTTTAATCTGCATAAGATTTCTGGCAATTCCAACACTCCTCTGATTTAAGCACATTGTCAACCAAACCAGTGGCAGGTTGAAGTGTGAAAAGCAGGGAAGGTCAGAAGTACCCTGATTTTTTTCTTTTTCTCTAAGAAGTCTTTTTTGTCCCAAATTGGAGTGGAGCAATCTGAAATAATTCCCATTCAGAGCCTCCACGAGTCTGTTCTTACAGAGCCAGTCAGCCTGAGGATGAACATCCACCTGAAGTTTTAAATTAAGTGGCCTCACTTAATTCTTTTCCTGGGAATCCATTGATTATTCCAGGTTAACACAGCCCTGCACAGGCCCAAAAACTCTCTGGCATTTTAATTCCACGTGTAACAGCCCAGACTGCAGCAAATGACAACTCACTCTGTGCCTCCGATGGCACATCCCAAAAGGAACATTTCAGAGCACTGCTCAGCCTCATTTCAGGAGCTGAGCACTGGGACAGATTCAAACCACCATTCCCTTCTTTAATTCCTGTTCTTTAATGAAGAAATGGCTCATTACAGACCTCCAGTGCAAGGTAAAAGCACCTTGGGGCTGCCCCATTAATTCTCTATTAGAAATCCCTTGGACATGATTGAATTAGTGCTTGATGGCATCTGAGACTTCCCTTCAATTAGCTCCATGTTCTTTGCCTACCAAGAAAATCTGATTTCCTATCAATTCTGTCCACCTGTGATTAAATTCCTCACAGTGGCTGCTGCCTTATTTTGAGTTTTCTACAGAAAATGATTGAAACTTACCCTGAGTTTTGGATTTTTGAGACTAGAAAAATAGTTTTCAAGCTGAAAATAGAAAGAAAAGAGAGTCATCCTCAAAGCCATGACAGATGAACACAGAAGAATAAAATATTAGCTCAAAACAAGTGCAGAAATGCAGAAATTCTGACTGCTTTGCTTCTGATAAGCTACATCAAGAAGCCATTGACATTCATTCTTTTCAGCCACCCAGCCTGTTGTGTAACAGGGCATAATCCAACCTCTACAAGGTTTTATCATCCCCACCACTGCCTGGCCTTGTTTTAAAGCTTTGTGTCACATATCTCCCCTCAGCAGAGGCTGATTTTCAATGAAGTTATTTTCACTGAAGCTGCTGCACCCTCGTACTCCACCATTTATCTGCACTCTGGCACATTCCTGAACAAAGGCTTTATTAGACTACAGCAGAGTAAGGAAAACAGCCTTGCTATCCCACTGCAAAAACCTTGGGGTGGGATAAATGATTTGTCCACAAAAGTTTCATTTCCACAGCATTTGCTGGGTTTTATGAGGGGCTTGGGGGCTTTTTTATGGGGGTTGGTGTTTTTTTTTTGGTGGAGGGGGGCTGGTGCATGGGTTATTTATTGTTGTTGGTTGGTTGGTTTTTGTTTTTTTTTGTTTTGTTTTCTTTAATTAAAAAATAGTAGTGAACACATCATCATTGTTACGGAGCTTGGGCTGCTACTACAACAGCTGAGAATTTTACTAAAATTGAGATTTACTGGTTGAATATGACTGAATGAAATGGTCTGTGCACCACAAAGGAATCAAAGCCCCACTGAGTCTTTCCTCTGTGAGGAAATGACAGCAGGAGAGCCCAGTTCTGAGGAGCTGCAGAAGGAATTTTATCAGTGAATTTTATCTGTGCAGCTTCAGTAAATCAGCACTGCCCTCAGCCCCAGGGCATGTGGAACCCTGGAGCAGCCAGACTCGCTTTGCACACTCAGGTGTGTAAATCCACAAAGGGACACCAACACAGGGCCCAGGCAGAAGGATGTGGAGCTGGAAAATGCTGCCCTGGAGCAGGGCAGAGGCTCCTGGCCCTTGGCACCCCTGGTACTCACTATGGTTCTGTCAATCGTGTGCAGGTAGTAGGAGACTGGTTTGCCCGTCCAGGACACGGAGCCCTTCAGTGGTGACAGCTCCACAACCCTCATGATAGTGCCAATATCTGTGGGAGGAGAGCCAGGTTAGGGCAGAGCTCAGCTGGGAGCAGCCAGGCACCAACACAGAGAAATCTGCTCTGCAGATCCTACAGGGAGACACTGGTGGGAGTCTGAAGGGAATTTCTGACTCTGCTGCTACGTGCAGCCCGCAGGAAACCAACATGTGGGACAAGTACCTTCCAGGCAGCCTCCCCAGAGTGAGCTGCTCAGTTCTGGCCAGCAGAACTGTGTCCCACACAGCTCTTCCAAGGAACACCACATGTGTGTGACAGGATTGAATTCAACAGCCCCAGAACGCCACCGGCCCAGCCCTGTCAGCTGCAGCTGCCCCATATTTGGACTGGGCACAAACATGGTTTGGGTTTGCTTTCCTGTCTATATTTGTTTTGTTCTCCAGAATTAATAGCTATGGGATGTGCCTTAAACATTCCCACAACCACCGAGCGAGTGGCAGGGCTGCAGGAGAAATTATGGCACGTTTCTAATTAAACAAAAATGACCCAGGAGAGGCCAAAAGCAAGGTTTGGGATTCAGCAACCTCAACCACTATTTTAACCACATTTTAATACTTGTTTTCATTTGTCCCAACTCTTTCCACATTTCCACTTCTTCCTACAGATGGAACTACTAATGACAAAAGTGGTATTGAGGGAACTGGTGCCTCCCTCTCAAAGCTTGATCTTTTCCAGTGTTTTGTATAAATTATTTAAATGTTCATACTCGAGATCAGAGTATTTGATAGACAGGTGAGACGTGACTTGAGTCATGCTCAGACACCAAAACAGGCCTTAATGAATAAAAGTATCATGAAAAACCTTGTGGGGCAGCACAAAGGCAGCAGAGCAGTGACATTCTCTGCTCCAGGGGCAGGACTGGCCATGGCTGGGGACGGCATTTCCCTGGGAGTGCCACTTGGAACAGGCCACTGGAACAAGCCTCAGGCCCAGCACATCCCACACAAGCTCATTTGATACTGGTATTTCCCAACATAATATGGTCTCCGAAAGGGATTAAGCCCTAAAATTTATTCAGACCATTCTCCCTGTTTGTAGCATTCTAAGGTAATTCTTTTTCAGGGCCTTTTATCTGAATCCCTGGAAGTTTCCTGCTGGTGGAAGCTGTTGGCTCTCCTTTCGCTAAGCCTCTCAGCCATCCAAACTCCAATTAATCATCTCAATGTAATTTTAGCATCAGCATTTCCATTGAGCATTAAAAAACAGCTGAGATCTGAAACTTCAGCATTCTAGAAAACATTCCCAGTGAATCCAGGCTGGGATGAGAGCTGGAATGGGATAAAGATCTGGCTCAGCTGGCAGTGGTAGCCAGGGCTGTTCTGAGGTGAAAGAAAGAGCAGCACACCCCGGCTTCAGTCTCCCAAATGCAGCAGAGAGAGAAGGGAATGGGAAGAATCCAGAAAAGAAAAGCCTTGAGAGGCCAAAGCCCTGTATTTTTGTGGGCAGGTCTAACTGAAACCTCTCCAAGTGCATTCTTGGATTTCCCCAAGCTCTGGTGGGCTCTGCAAGAGGGCCCAAGCTTGACCCAGTCTCTCTTTGCCTCCTCAGCAAACTGACAGCCTGATCCCAGCTCTCCCGAGGCTTGAGGAGTTCCAGGAGCATCATTCCACCCTTCTCCCCTTTTATTTTCAAGTCCATGCCTCCAAAGAATTGGCAGTCCAGCACCCAAGGTTTAACAAGGTTCCAAACCACTAGAGGCCCCAGAGCAGAACTTCAAACAGGGAAGAAAAGTGCAGGTTTGGGTGCCTGATGTGTGGGACATCCACAAGAATTCCAGCTTAAAAATAACTCCCAATGGCACAATTTACTTCATGACAGTCCAAAAATTACTATTCTTCAAAAGCAGTTTATGCCAAAATTAGACAGCACAGCTTGAGATATGGAACTCAGTGAGTTGCTCCCCACGTTTGCACAGGGAGGGAATGAGGCGGGGGTGATTTAGGGAAAATTTAGCACTGGACACAGCAAATACATGTAAAGCCCAGCTTGGACTGCTCTTCTGCTTAAAAAATTTCATAGAATAACCTGAACTGAACTGGAAGGGACCCACAAAGAACATCAGTCCAACTTCTGCACAGACACCCCAGTTTCACCATGAAAGTCTGAAAAAGGTCAAAACCACAACCACCAACATGGAATGTCCCAAAACCTCCTTAAACTGCAGCTCGTGTCCTTGCAAAGGACAGTGCTGCCAAATCAAGTCTGGCCTGTTCAGAGGAGAAGGAAAACACGACCCTGTGCTGGCAATAAGCCAGACCCAGGGCCTGGGTGTGTCTGGGAGAGGTTTGTTTGCTCAATGCACAGCACAGGAGATGGTCAAAGTCGAACATTTCACAGAATCCTGGAATGGTTTGGGTTGGGAGAGACCTCAAAGCCCATCCAGTGCCACCCCTGCCATGGCAGGGATACCTCCCACTGTCCCAGGCTGCTCCAAGCCCTGTCCAGCCTGGCCTTGGGCACTGCCAGGGATCCAGGGGCAGCCACAGCTGCTCTGGGCACCCTGTGCCAGGGCCTGCCCACCCTCCCAGGGAACAATTCCTGCCCAATATCCCATCCATCCCTGCCCTCTGGCAGTGGAAGCCATTCCCTGTGTGCTGTCCCTCCATCCCTTGTCCCCAGTCCCTCTCCAGCTCTCCTGGAGCCCCTTTAGGCCCTGCCAGGGGCTCTGAGCTCTCCCTGGAGCCTTCTCCTCTCCAGGTGAGCACCCCCAGCTCTGCCAGCCTGGCTCCATAACCTCCAAGCCTTAGGAATCCTGACTGGTGGGATTTCTCTGCCTGGATTTGTGGTGTGAGGAACTCCCTGTGAGTCAGGGCTGCTCTGTGTGGCTGAAGAAATGAATCACACCCTGAACTCCTGATTTCTCTGCAGCTCTAAAGCTGCCCAGGCAGGCACACCTTGATGGAACCAACACCAAAACACAGCAGCACAAACCCCATAAAAGTGTCTGCTCCTCTCTTGAGTGGGTTTTTTAAAACTGATTTTAAGTAGCTGACACTTGGTGTGCCCTAATAATCCAACAGCATTTTCTACTTAAACAACTCTAAAAAGCAGTAACACCCCCCCAGACATTTTCAGATCATGAATATCCACAACTGTAATGAACAACAAAAAGCAATCATACCACTCAAGTTTCGACTGTTAATTCTAAAATTTAGAGGTGCAAAAGGTTTTGAGGACACAATTCTCCCACCTGGAAAAAGGAGAAAAAAAAAAAAAACAAAAACAGCACAGTCAGCTCCATTATTTGTTCTAGAAGTAACTACTTATTAAATATAACCCAATACAGAGCCCTAAAGAGCAGTCCTATAAAACTGCCCCTTGTATAGCATTAAAAAATAAATAAATCCCTTAATTCTCATTCTGACAGCCCCAAGAAAGCCAATTTATGATTCCTGCCAGGTGACACCTCAAGGATTGCTTTAAAATAACAGATTTGAAACACTTGGGGGGAAAAAAAGAGCATGTTAATTCTCAGTGGCAATCTAAAGAAATTTCAATTATCTCCATCCTACTTGGGATCTTTTATACACAAGCCCCCAAAGCCCTTTTATTTAAAGGCCACTAATCTCCATTTCATGGGTATTTGGGGTCATTCAGCAGAGCTGAAGCACACTCTGGGAAGAGAAATCAGGTTTCATCATTGTAAAAGGTTCTTGAAACATCTCCACCTTCCCACTGCTCTCAAGCCACCATTAAAAAGTTGGGAAACTAAAAAATAATCCAGTTTAATTAAAGAAAACAGCTTAAGTTTGGGGGTTTTATGGTTTGCAGCAGAGCCCAAAAGTCACATTATTTATTTCAGCACAAAGCTGTGCCATGGGAAGCCACAGCTGCTTTGTTCACACCACACATTTTTCTTTTCAGAAATTGTTATTTCTGTCATTTCTGCCACAACCAAGTAAATTTGTTACTTCTCCCAGTGGTTAAGAGCAAAGAAGACACCCAGGGCAATGGAGAGGGTCAGTGGGTGTCCCCAGTCTGCAGTGTGGCTTCTCAGGAGCACCCAGTGACAGGGGCCCAGTTTTTATGGAATTGTGGAACCACTAAGGTTGGAAAAGACCTTTAAGATCATCAAGTCCAACCATCAACCAGCAGCACCAGCATGCTCACCACTAACCCCTGTCCCCAGGTGCCACATGGCCAGAGGTTTGGATGGAGCATTTCCAGGGATGGGGACTCCAGCATCTCCACAGCCAGGAGTCAACACCCAGCACCACATGAGCCAGCTCCGACCAGGAGAGCCCAGGAAGTGAATTCTGTATGGAATTACAGACTGGAATTCCAAAGCTGTGCCTCTGCAGCCACGAATCATGGAATGGGATGGCTTGGAGGGACTTTAAAGCTCAGCCAGTGCCACCCCCTGCCATGGCAGGGACACTTTCCACTACCCCAGGCTGCTCCAAGCCCTGTCCAAGCTGGCCTTGGGCACTGCCAGGGATCCAGGAAGTTTGGCCTTGGCTGTTGGGTGTTTTGTGGGCTCCCAAGAGAAGGAAGGACAGAGCAGCAGCTCCTCCCACCCCAACCCTGCTCCAGAGCCTTCCCAGCAGAGGGGATGCTCCAAGGAGCCAGGCAGGTCTGGGCAGACACAAAGGTGGGAAGTAGAATTCCCACAGTGGTGCAGACACTGGGCCCCAGGGCACAGAACAAACCCCAAGGCCTGGCTTTGCCAGCTGGAACTGAGCCCCCCTCCCACCCCAGCTCCCCCAGGAGTCAGGAAACAAGGGGAAAAACATTTCCAGTTGGATTTACCTTCCTTCATGTTCGCAAAGCGCTCCTTCAGCTGGTGATCCACCTCAGGCCCGAAGGCAAAATTATTCACAAAAATAACACTGCAAAAGAATGATCCAGTTAAAGATCAGGGAGCCAGAACACCCCACAATTACCCCCAGTCACACCACAGCCACTTGGAGCCTTCCCAGCCACTCCCGCCACGGACAAACCTGCTTGTCCCCAGCTCTACAGCTCCTGCCACCCAACACACGGAGAGCAACACTCAGCACTTCATCCTCACATCTTGGTGGGGACTTAAAATACTACAGCAGAATATCAAAATGTATTTTAGAATCATAAAATTGTTTGGGTTGGAAGGGACATTAAAGCTCTCCCAGTGCCACCCCTGCCATGGCAGGGACACCTCCCACTGTCCCAGGCTGCTCCAAGCCCTGTCCAACCTGGCCTTGGGCACTGCCAGGGATCCAGGGGCAGCCCCAGCTGCTCTGGGCAATCTGTTCCTATTTCAGCTCCAAATTCCCCATAATGCCAGAAGACAGTGACATCTTAGCACGTTTTCCCTGTCCTAAAGCCAGCACTTCAGCCCTACCCACAACACAGGAGTTGCTTCTTTCTTTCTGGGTTAAGAAATTCAGTGTGGGGAGGGATTGTTCCTGGGAAAAAACTAACATTTGGAAACAAAGAAATCTGCACAGAGGTAGAACCCTACAAATGATTGAAGGGCTTGGGAAAGAAACAGAACATGGCACAGATCAAAAAAGAAGCACCCCTTTAGTTTAAAGGTCTAATCAGCCTGGTCTAATTGTCCCTGGTGCCCATTTACTGCCAGGCTGCAATAAGAGTCCTCAACACCTCTTGGAAGTGGTTGAGCTCCCTGCTGAATGAACATCTCAGGGGAGGTTTGGGATGGAGCTCAGGGAAAGGCTCTTCCCCCGAGGGTGCTGGGCACTGCCCAGGCTCCCCAGGGAATGCTCCCGGCCCCAAGGCTGCCAGAGCTCCAGGAGCGTTTGGACAGCGCTGCCAGGGATGGCAGGGTGGGGTTGTTGGGGGGTCTGTGCAGGGCCAGGGCTGGGCTGTGATCCCTGGGGGTTCCTTCCCACTCAGGATATCTCAGGATTCTGTGAAGTGTAAAAGCCACCCTGGCCTATTGTTCCCACATGAAGAACTGATTTCTTTGCTGGAAAACTCCCTTCCAGTGCCTCCACATATGAAACGTGTTCAACAAGGACACGGGGAGTTTAAGAGCAGCAGTCAAAGCTATTAAAAACCACGAATGAAAAAAATGTTTATGCACCAAGGGGAAAAAAAAGTTATTCTTGCTACGCCTTGCTCTTGGAAATTCGGGAAACCCTGCCTGGCAAGTAAAGCTAGCAGGGGTTTCTTCCTCCTCCTTCCCATGTGCCAAAAAAAAAAGGCCTTGCAAAAGAGCCAAACATATTAATGGACTAGAAAACATCCAGGAGAGGAAGGGGAAAAGCCAGAGCCTGCAGATGTGTGTTTTTATAGCGTTCACTCTGGCACAGAGCTTTGTGTGTGCGTGCAGGGCACAGGAACCCCGAATCCCCCTTGGGCTCAGCCCTCGTTCCAGGAGGTTTGGCCAAGCCACAGGCACAGGGATCCCCTGGAACACACAGGGAACCATGCCCTGGTACCAGCCCCATCCCTGGGAGTGTCCAAGGCCAGGGTGAACAGGGCCTGAGATACAGGAAGGTGTCCCTGCCCATGGCAGAGGTGGCACTGGATGAAATTTAAGGTCCCTTCCAACCCAAACCATTCCAGAATTCTCCAATCCTGCAGCAGAGCAAGGTGGAGCAGCACTGAGACACACAGGGAGTGCCATGCCACACAAACCAAACATCTCCCAGCACTTCTGGGTGCAGTCAGAGCTCCTGCAGCCAAAAATTTCTCTAAAAATTTAAATTAATTCCGAGGAAAGTTGCCCCAGCAGCAGAGGATTGTGCACTTGGAATAACAAGCAACAAAGCCAAACCCAAGTGTGCTGCAAGGCTGGGACATGTCTGTCCACAAATTAAAAGGCACCTCCAGAAGAAAGTGAGGGACAGAATCCTGCAGGAGTCACCAGCCTGGCAGACGCCTCCTCCTGGCTCTCAAAACCAGAGCTTTGGGAGCAATCCAGAAACTGCCACAACTCTGAAGGCTTTCAGAGCTCTCTTTGACAACTGCCTTCCATTCCCTCACATAACAGGGTGGCCCAGAAGGTCATATAAAAATAAAGAGGTTTTTTCTACCCATAAGGCTGAAAGAATGCAAAGCTTTAAAAATACAGATGACTTTTATTGCTTTTAACAAATTTACTCCCTTTCTGCTCCCTCAGAAAGGAGCCCAACCCACTGTGCAGTTCTCCACATAAATAAATCTTCAAGACAATTAGTTTAAATGAACTTTCAATTGAAATTGAAACAAACTCACTTGGGTCTTTTCCTTTTTATTAGAGGGAAAGTGAGCCTGTGTGCCCCAATAGCCAAGAGGAGCGTTTTGCCAGAACCCCTGACATGAACTATAGGGATATGCAAAACAAATGGAGGTTTGTGCTCCTCTTATAACCAGAATTTATCTTGGATACACCCTTGTACGGAACACCATGGGACGTGCACTCAAAGCCATTCTTCTCGTTAGAAAACAGGATCGAAAGAGGCCAGTGTGAGAGTTGGCAGATAGGCTTTGGGTATTTGCTATGGAAATTCTATATAAAAAGCTGGCCAGCCTCCCAATTTCCATTATACAAACTCCCAAATATCCAGCTCAGAAAGCAGCATTCAACTGCTGTACTGTACCTTGTGTTTGCAATCCTCTCTCTCCATTCTTCTGAGAGGAAGTCACCTCTTTCCAGCTAAAAACAAGACAAAGAGCACAGAAATACAGAGGGGTTAGCAGGGTTCCCTCCTGCTCCCCTCAGAGAGGGACAAACAGGCTGCACCAGCTCCCTGACCCCACAACAACCAAGGACAGGTGAAACCTTCTGGAAAGCCAGAGGTGGAGCAGGGAGAGCTGACCCTGCCCACTCCAGAGCCCAGAGGTTTCTCCCTCCCTGCTCCCACCCTCGGGGGCTCTCCTGCGTGGGAAGGACAGGGAAGGGTCTCTGGCTGCTCCATGGAGAAGCCAGGAGTGCTGGCACCCACTGCAGAACTGATCAGCAAAAGCCTCCTGAAGGCCCCCAGGGCTGGTGATCCCCCCTCAGCAGAGGGAGCTGAGCATGCATTGGGAACAGCTCCTGCTGGGAGCCCTGGCTCCCAATTCAGGCTCTTGCTGCACTGCACAAACAAGAATCTGATTTTTGTGGTGCTAAATATAAACCCTGAGCACTTCTAACACTTCCAAGTTGGAAATGAAGTAACATAAAGGCCTTGTTTGAAAAGAAGTACAGTTATGACTTGAGTGGCTTGTGAAGCACCTTCCTGACGACACCACATCACGTCCCAGGTGAACACAGAGCTCTTGCACAGACTGACGTTTTCTCAGTCGTGTTTTGGAAATGAGAGAGGAGCCCATGGGCCTCCTCTGCTGTGCCACAAGCCAGGCAGGAGGAGGGCTGGGGGAGGAAGATAAGAGGAGGAGAGAAAAAATAAGGTGCAATTCTATAATTAATGCTGATGACGCCCTTTGAAGATGATGGTTTGTGCCAGAACCTCAGGAACATCAAAGCAACAGCAGTGACTGCTGAGGATCCTTTTCCTGCACTGGTTTCTCTGGATGGGAAGGAGGGAGGATTTCACATGGCAGCACTAATTCTCATTAGTGACAACTCCAAAGTGCCAGCACTGCAGTGGGGACACGGGAACAACTTCCACCCCTCAGGGTTGGCTCAGCCTGGGAACAGCCAAAGGGAGCTCCAGGGCCTGGTGCCAGGCAGGGACACAGAGGGGGTGACAAACCTGCCCGAGCCACTGGGAAGGACAAAGCCACAGGTGCCAACAGGAATGGGGCTGCTTCCAGGAGGAAAGGAAGGGGAAAACCACCAAAATGTCCTGCTGCTACACAAGAGGGCTGAGAAAAGTGGACATCCAGGGCTCTTGGGCAAGAGATCAAGAACTTTGTCAAGAGTCTTACGGGCTAGAAACTGAACAGAGAGGGTAAGATTAGCTGAAGTTATTCAGAATTACCTGTTCCACCAGCTGGGCTGAAATCAGAGTTAAACCAGAATTACTACCTGTGATCTCCCACCTGCTGGGAGGGGAAGCACTTTTGACATCCTTGCTGTAATAAAAACAAAGGATAAGCTGGAAGCTGAACTCAAAGCTCCAGCCCAAGGACATCTTGCTGGGTACTGTCAGAACCTAAACCAGAGACTCAACATCAAAAAGTTCTAGGAAGAGTTCTTCTCATCTCATACAAGGAAAGCTTTTTTTCTGGATGTCTATATGTGGACACCATCTCTAGATTGATTTTAAGAGATAATTTTGTCTCGCCCTCATCTATTCTTGTAGTGAACAGTTCCACAGTTGAGTAACAAGACAGAGTCAAAGAAAACCCACATGACAGGCAACTGTGTTTATTTTATAACAATTTTTGCAAGTCAGCTTCTCTATGGCATTCTCCACAATGCCAGTTCCTAAAGTCTCCACAGGGTTTTCCTACACTAACAGGGAAAGAAAAACATTGGGAAAACCAGGAACCACAAACATCACAGTCTGCAAGAGAACAGAGAACCAGCGTAACATGAAACGATTTTGAAATGCTAAACTTTATATAAAGGTTTTGAAATCCAACCTACATGGCTGTTAGGCCTCACTGAGGTCCGGTTTCACCGTGTGTTTGTCCCACGTGCTTAGAAGAGCACTCATAACCAAAATCTCCAGGTTTCAACCTGCTATCCCCCATGGAGGATGAACACTTTGCAAGCCAGAGCCATTTAACAATTCAAATGAACCACAGCCCAGTTTAAACACATCTATTTTTGTGTGGCACTGCTTCCCCAGCTCATGCCTCGCCAAGAGTCAAGGGAAAAACTTCACCAGGAAAAACACTGGAGTAGAGAAATAATCAGATGATCAACTGGGACTGGGAGAAAATGGGTTATTTTTTCCCTCTGGAAGCAAGGCAGGGATTCCTGGATGCTCTCCTCCAACAGGGACTGAGCTGCCTGAACCCTGTAACCAGGGCTTACCCCCGGTGCTGGGGCAGTGATCAACAAATGATGCCCTAACAGAAGGAAAGGAGCTCTTTACCCATCAACTGACACAGAGAACCCAAAAAAATTCCCCCAAAATCCCACTCAGCTTGATGGGTTGAAATCATTTTGAGAGTGAAACAAGACCTGGGAAGGAAAGTCCAGCTGAGCAATCCCTGCCCCAGGGCAGCAGCAGCTGAACCAGCAGAACGTGCTCCATGCTGGTCACTCAGGGCCAAGGGGACACATCCACCCGGTGACAGCCACAGGGCCGCACTCAATCTCTTCCTCCACTGTCCCCTCCCTCACCCTGCTCCTCCTCTCTCTCAGAAACTTAATCTCCTTAGTGAATAATGAATGGAAGGGACCATCTGTAACACAGATATTTTCATCTGGTTAGACAATGCAGGAGATGCTTTATCTAACAGGATAATTAGCTCAGTGAAATCGCCTCCAGAGCTGCTGCCTGCATTGCTTCTAAATTTAGAAGCCAGACCAGGTTTTTATTCAGGTTTTTCAAACAGACACTGCAGGAATACATCTGATTCCTGTAACTCTTCCTGCAACTGGAAAGCAGCAGGTCCCAGCCTGGGGGAGGTACAAAGAGGGTGTGAGTTCAAGTGACTACAGAACAAATGAAGCTGCAATATTGTGTGGAACCATGGCTTCAAGACGTTATTTTTTTTTATATATAATTGTGGACAAAATAGGGTGGAAATACACCTGCACAATTGGGGTTTCTTTTAAATGTTGGCACTGGGCCTTGCTCTCCAGAATTCATGTCCAAGCTCACAACTTCCAGCAGTAACAAGAACAATCCAATGGGGAAGCCCAGAAGGTGAATTTGAAGGCTGCAAAACAGTTTGGTGAGGTAACAGCGACTGCCCTTCTCTCCAAGGGATCTCAAACACAACTTCAGTGTTTGGAGAGGTTTGGGGGCTGTGGGGTTTTGTTTGTTTACATTCCTAGCAACTTTCTTTTCATGGCAATCTGAAAAAATCCTGTTGGGAGGATTTGGGGCAGTTACAAAAACATCATGAGGTTCTGAGTCCCCTGGACTGCTGCAATAGGCAGAAAGGACAGAAAATATTGCTCAGGAAGATTGTGCCAGGTGGGAAGGCTGGAGATGGTGAAAAGCTACAGAGAGAATAATTTCCCAAGTAAGAAGAAGCAGAGCAGGAATTTGGGAAGGTCAGGCCCCTGTGCTGTGGAGGAGGGCTGGGTTCTCACCCAGGGCTGGACAGGGAGGCTCTCTGGTCCTGGAGCCATAAATTCCCAGGCAGGATGCCTCACTGCAGCCGCCTCCGTGCAAACACTTGGCTCCCAAAATCCCAGCATTTCTGCCTGGAAAAGTACACACGGTTATTTTTAGGTCCCTGTTCTTTTCAAAAATAACCAGAGGCACGAATCCAAACCTCCAAAATGTGGCATCATTTCAAACCCACAGGGGACGTTTGGAGGGCTTTTCAAACACCAAAACAGCAAAAGTGTGCTGCTGAAATGGGGCGGTCGAAAATACCAGGAGCAAACAGCTCCTGGCTCATCCTTCCCTGAGAGCAGCTCCTGAGCAGGAAGTTTTGAGGCACAGGTGATGCCAGCCACCATCACACATCAGCTCCTGGGCACTGGAACTCCCACACAACTCCCTGCTCCTGCTCAGAGCACGAAAAGCAGGCAGAAATGTAGCCCAAACTTAGCAGTGATCCATGCCCAAAAGTCACCCCTGATCCTCAGGGCTGAACCACCTGCAGCCACCAGAAGCCCCTGGGGTTTCCTGGGAGCAGACAGAGGCACCCATCCAGCCCAAAGCCCACCCTCAGGAATGCTGACCTGCTTTCTGCTCTTGGTTTGACTGTCATTGCCACCTCCTGCTAAAAGAAGCTTTTATGGAGCAGGGCAGGAATTCTGTTATAACAACCCTGAGTAAATAAACACAGAACTAAGCCTGGTTCTCAGCTGAGTCCAATGTGGGACTGCACCAACTCCCAACTGCTCTGAGCTCAGCCTGGGATCCTTCAAGTTGTGCTTCTTTTGTCTCCAACATTTGGAATTTTAGGACCTCACAATGCATTTTGCAGGGACAAAGTTTCCAGAAAGACAACGATGCCGGGGTTTCCATTCCACATCTTCCTGTGTCCTCCAGGTACATCATGAGCAAGTCTGCTCTGTATCTTCTTCTCTCAGGAAAAGGGAACAACAGGTCACAGGCATTGAGAGCTCAACAGAAACCAAAAAAATACCAAAAACTTTCTCCAAGGGGAGCCCAGGAAGAGAAGAACTTCGTGCTACTCAGCAATCTCAGCCTCCTGCCCCAGATACCTGAGATAGCTCTGATTCTGAGGCCACATGAGGATATTTACAGTTAGAAACCATGAAAACCCATCTGCCTCTTAATTGCCATGCCGGTTTTAATTGGATGGCTGCACATATGCAGGAATTCCCCAAGAAAGGCTCTCTAATTAGCCAGGCCTAATGACCTTCCCAAAGTCTCCTGCTTCCTTCAGACAAGTTTACTTGAAAAGAGGGGGGTAAAGTTAATCTTGGAAACTTCTCAGTTCTGTGGGAAGAGAAAGGAGAAGATAAAAGGAGCTGGAACTCAGGGAGATGTGTTGGAAGTGGGACATTCTAGTCCAAAAAGCTGAAGCAGATGATGATGATGATGATGAAGAAAAGCTCTAGAGGAGGATCCTTCCCTTGGAGAGCAGCAAAGAATCTGATTTTCCCTAAATGAGCAGGAACTGCACATTCCCAAGCAGAGCAGGGGATGTAAATATTCGTTTAAGAGGATTATGGGAATCAGTGACCAACAACAGCTGGAGATCAGGAGCCTCCCAAGGCAATGCATGAGGAGCAAATTCCTGCCACTCCTCTCATTGCCCCCATGGATCTTCCCCCTCTCCAGCTGCAGGGATGATCCAGCTGTGGCTCTGCTCTGTTGGGCACCCAACACCTCCAGGACACTGTGCCACCTTCAGCTGGCCAGGCTGAATGTGCTTTTATCATCAAGTGACTACAGAACAAATGAAGCTGCAATATTGTGTGGAACCATGGCTCAAGAGGTTATTTTTTTTATATATATATAATTGTGGACAAAATAGGGTGGAAATACACCTGCACAACTGGGGTTTCTTTTAAATGTTGGCACTGGGCCTTGCTCTCCAGAATTCATGTCCAAGCTCACAACTTCCAGCAGTAACAAGAACAATCCAATGGGGAAGCCCAGAAGGTGAATTTGAAGGCTGCAAAACAGTTTGGTGAGGTAACAGTGACTGCCCTTCACTCCAAGGGATCTCAAACACAACTTCAGTGTTTGGAGAGGTTTGGGGGCCGTGGGGTTTTGTTTGTTTACATTCCTAGCAACTTTCTTTTCATGGCAATCTGAAAAAATCCTGTTGGGAGGATTTGGGGCAGTTACAAAAACATCATGAGGTTCTGAGTCCCTTGGACTGCTGCAATAGGCAGAAAGGACAGAAAATATTGCTCAGGAAGATTGTGCCAGGTGGGAAGGCTGGAGATGGTGAAAAGCTACAGAGATAATAACTTCCCCAGTAAGAAGGAACTGTTGAGATGCACAAACCCAAACAAGCATGGAACACTCTGCAAAAGTCAAATTTTCAGCAGATCACTTTTCAGGGAGAACCTATTTGGGAACCTATTCAGGAATTCGAGTCCATTTGAATTGGAAATCTCTAACTGGACTGGGATCTTGGCTGTTAAAATAACCTAAAAACCCAGCACGACCCTGCAGGCCCATGTCAAGATTTATTGCTGCCTTATGCACCACAGGTTTTACTTTTACAGCAACAGAGAAGCACCATCCACAAAGTTCAGCCAGAGCTGCAGGTGGGACCCAAAATTCTTCCCACTGAACTCCCAGCAAGTCCTCCCCTCCTCCAGCACTTGATTCTTCTCAAAACATTGATTTTTCATATGACTGCCTGTAACACTGGAGTGGAATTCACAAGTTGAGCTCTGCTGATGACAGATTATTTCAATTTGTGCTTACTTTGTCTCCAACATTTGGAATTTTGGGACCTCACAAAGCACTTTGCTGGAACAAAGCTGCTTTCCAGAACGACAAAGATGCCGGGCTTTCAATTCCACATCTTCCTGTGTCCTCCAGCTGCACCATGAGCAAGTTTGCTCTGTGTTTAACAGTCACCTATAGCAGATGCTGCTAAGGAGCTCCTAAAGAAAAGAAACTGCCTGGCAAAAGTCTGTTTGATGAATAAAAACTAAATAAAATCTGCCCTGTGTGCCTACTGTAAAAGCCCAAAATCTGTGTTCATCACTCCAAGGTGACAGGAAACCAACTTTCCTTCAGACAAGAAGTGCTGCAAGTGTTTAACTCTTCCCAAAAAAACCTCAGATTGCATATTCAGGGAATTTTTACTCTAAACACTGCAGAAAACAGAGTTATAAAAGCCAAAGAACCTGGCAAAAATAAATAGCTTTGTTTCAATATAGCACCAGACTCTGTCACTTGGAATGCTCAATATGGAAATGCTGCCTAAGGCAAGCAATATGCTTCCAATATTTTAGTCCAAGTTCCTCTCCTATTCCTTAAATTACCCAGCTCAGAAGCAGAGCATCCTCAGGAACAATTCCTTTCATGTCATGCCAGCTGAGTGACACAATGGAAAAATGCCATATGGCCACTTCAGGAAAAGTAAAGCATTCCCAGTGCTTCCACAGCAGGAAGGAATTATCAGTCCTGCTGCAGAGCAGGCCCCCAGCAGCCCTGGAAGGGAATCCCTCTATCCAGAACAGCAATTGCAGGAGGGAGGTGTGAGGGCCAGGTGGGACCAGCCCCTTCCCAAAGGGAGAGCTGGAGCTGCTTCCCTACAAGATGAGGGTACCAAGGATCCCAGCAGACAGAAAATTGGGAAATAAAGGCTGGTCAGCCCCACAGTGCTGGGATGCTAAAGCCACATGGATCACACCATCCCAGGGACATGGCAGGGATGGCTCTGCAGGGAAGGGGAAAGGAAGGAAAGGGGGAGAGGAAGGAAAGGGGGAGAGGAAGGAAAGGGGAAAGGGAGTTTTCCAGTCCTTGCTCACACCTGGATGCAGGACACATGGCCAGCTGCAACCTCTGAGCAGTGACCCAGCTTCCCTGGGCTATTTGGGAATATCCCTGATCCACCCAGCCTCTTCCCTAACATAGCAAAGTGGCAGAAGCAGAAATAGATGTTTTCAAAACCCCCAGTGGGTTCCTACTGTACATCCATTTCCTGAGTGGAAAGTGATTAAGCAGAGAGCAGATTTTCTTAATGACAATTTCAAAGAGGAAGAAAGGGAAAAGGGAAGGAATGGACAGGACAGTGCATGGATTTGCACGTGCCTCCCACCATCCTTGGAGTGCACAATATACTCAGACATGAAGAAACATCAGGAGGAAGATAAAGGAATTCCAACACAACCCTTGCCACAGGCAGGAAGATCCCCCATGATGACCCATTGACTCCCCCTGCTCCAGCTCCACCTTCAGAGCATCCAATTCCAAACCCTTCCAAACCAGAACCAACCACCCACCAGCCTCCCCTGAGAGCCATCCAGCCTGTTAACTGCTCCTGGAGCTTTCTGCTCCAATCTCCACCCACCCAGAACCTTCCCCCTGCCACCCCATCCCCTCCAGAACTGGGACCATCCCCTGCCTGCAGAACCAAAGCTTCAGCTTTTATTTCCAGCAGGAGAGTTCAGAACCCCAAGGAGGAGCTGCCAGACCTGGCAAAAACCCCAATTCATGGAGAGAGGGAGGGGGAAAGGGGATTTAAACCAACACAAACAGAAGACTCATGGCAGCCCCAGTCACAACAACATTTCAGAAGAATAAATCTTCCAAGAGTTTCTGGAAAGACCTGGAAGTGCTCCCAATAGCACCATGCCCCACATCAGGCAAGACAAAGAGAGGGGTCTGGGAGGATACATTGGAAACCCCATCCCCAGCATCAATACAAGAACCAGGAAGCAGCTGTGCCTCAGCTGCTGGTGCCTGAGGAAACGCTGGAGGGGACTTTACAAACTCTGCACGTGGGTGTGGATCCCAATCTGCAGCTGAGTGTCACTCACTGTGTACTCTGCATGTTTCTTCCCATACCATTTCATCCATTTTCTGAACTCTCTGTCCATCGTCTGCAGGAGGGAAGAAAACCAAAACCAGCTATTAGGAGATCTCATATTTCCAATTCCATCAAAGCAATGGAGACACAGCTCTGAAGCACTCATTGATCCCTGAGAATTCTGTCTGGTTGGAGGTTTATTGCCTTTAACATTCCAAGGACAGGCAGACACAGAGCTCCTGATGTTTGGTTTCCTTAAAAAACCAAACCCTCACTTCCTTAGGGCCAAGGCAAAGCTGCCATCTTCACCCCCCCTTCCCATGGAAGTTCCATGTTCCAAGAAAAGCCCTTACACTGCCCAGCACTAAAAATAGCCCAGCCTTACGTTGTGGTGCATAATCCCACAAGGAGGAGGGGGGTGAGCCCAGCCTAAGCCCAGGGAGCAAAGGGACAATCAGGACAAGGCCAGGTCTGCTGGGGTCACTGAGGAGGCAGAAAGCAGCAGGCAAAGCATCCCAGCAGCCAACAGGGAGAATCCTGCAGCAAATCCTGCTTCCCCCAGCAACTGGGAGTGCTGCCAGCTGCACCCAAACACAGCAGGGCTGCAGAGCAGGGGGGGCTCTGCTGTTCTCCCTTGTGCAAAGGGAGAAAGGAACAAAATCCCAAATCCAGGCAGCTCAGTACCTCACACATCCTATCATCACCCTTCCAGCAGCCCGGCCCCAGCTGATCTTTAGGATTTGGCCCAGATTTGGAGGTGAGTCTAGACATTCCAAAGCCACCTGGACACATTCCTGTGTCATCTGCTCCAGGTGGCCCTGCCAGAGGTCCCTTCCAACACCAACTACTCTGTGGCTCTGTGTGAGAGGCCCAGCAGAAATTCTGATCCCACGGACAACTCAAGCTGATGGTTGATCAGCAGCTCAACAAAACTGTGTGTGTTGCCAGGCATGCTTTATCCTCAAAAGCACTCCAAAGCTGAGCAGGATAACTCAAAACCCCTCAGTATTTTCATGTAGGAACTTACATTTTCATTTATTAAGGCAACTTCACTAAAAAAAAAATCCATTACATTCTTCCTCTTTAGGTGAAGCTTTTCAAATTCTACTATCCACCTATTAGGTGGGTACTATTATCATGGTACCCACAGGTGTGGGGCCACAGCCAACTGAACTGGAAACTCAACCCAACTTCTTCCACAAATACTTGGAGGAAAACTGGGCCCTAACAGAGGCACAAGGCAGCTCCACACACTGACACTGCAGCAGCTCCTTGGTTGTTAAATCTGACAGGATTTAAGCAGGGAAATAATGCAGAACATTTTGTTCACCCAGTAATCTCATGGGAGACTGAAGGTACCCCAGCAGTGACTACCCCTAATTCTCCATTTGTGGGTCATTCTTTTGTTTGCTGTTTTCCTCAAAGCCTTGTGTTTGCACAGTGACAGGAAGGGGTATTAGTGACAGCAAGAATTTCACTTTTCCTTCTAAAGCTGATCTCTAAGTTTAATGGTAAACACAGAGGGGATTCCTGGTCTTGTAAATGCTCCAAAGTCAAACCAGGATGTTCACACAGGGGGACTGCAGAGCCCTCCAGGTAAAAACTTCCACTCAGTCCTGGCAGGGGAGACAAAGTGGATTTTTAGGTCCTTGACTGATCGTCCTCACCACTGTGTTTATGCATTTTTGCCCACATCACTGAAAAGAAGGATCAAGGAGTTTTATTTATTCCCTCCCTCCACGAGGGATAATTTTCCAGCCTGTTCAGGCTGAACCTGTGTTTCGACAATTCAGAGGGATCAGTTTCTGTTCAGGCTACTGAAGAAAGCAAACTTCTTGTGGTAAGACTTGACTGACCTTCCCTGTTTGCTTGTGGCCTCCCAGGTTTGCCTTGGACTCATCATCTGTGTGTGTCCCACTGGCACAGAATTAGAAGTGTAAAGAAACCTGACTAAAGAAGCCTGACTGAACATTATCAAATGGTTTGGGTTGCAAGGGACCTTAAATATCATTTAGTTCCATCCCCTGCCATGGGACACCTCCCACTATCCCAGGCTGCTCCAAGCCCTTTCCAACCTGGCCTCGGACATTTCCAGGGATCCAGGGGCAGCCACAGCTGCTCTGGGCACCCTGATCCCCCCTCACAGCCACGAATTCCTTCCTAACCTCTAATCTAAATCTCCCCTCCTCCAGCTTCAGGCCATTTCATGGTTTTCCTCACTAAGGTGCCTCCTAAGCAGTCACACACCAGACACCCAGCACAGGCCTCAGGAGGAACTTCTGGTGCTTTAATGACTGAAAAAGGGGCACCACCCCCACAGGCAGAGACATGGCCTCTAAAATACTCAACAACTAATAGTTTGGTGAATTTATTCCTGGGAGCTGCACTGGGGCCATTCCAGACATGGAATGACTGCAGAGATTTGGGTGAAGCTTACACTGCACTCCATTTTGAAGAGAATCACAGAATCACTGGGCTGGAAGAGACCTTCAGGATCATCGAGTCCAACCCAGCTCCAACACTTCAACTAAACCCTGGCACCCAGTGCCACATCCCGGCTTTGTTAAACACATCCAGGGATGGTGACTCCACCACCTCCCCAGGCAGCCATTCCAGAGCTTTATCACTCTTTCCATGAAAAACTTTTTCCTGATATCCAACCCGTGTTTCCCTTGGCACAGCCTGAGCCTGTGTCCTCTGGTTCTGTCAGTGCTGCCTGGAGACAGAGCCCAGCCCCAGCTGACCACAGCCACCTTTCAGGAGCTGTGGAGAGCAGTAAGGTCACCCTGAGTCTCCTCAGGCCCTGGCATCACTGTTAAAAGAGCTTCCCGGGCCTGCAATCACTCTAGAAAGATGCCAGTGCTCCTTCTGAACACTCCAGGCTGGACACACCTCTTGCCTCAAGCACATCCTTGCACTGCAGGCTGATATTTCGCTGCTCCAGGAGTGGCTGATGTGAGAAGCAAACATCCAGCAGGGCTGGGATTCTCCTTTTCCTGCAGCAGAGAGTGCCTGCACCCACAGCAGCCCAGCCCAGGCTCACTCACCTCAGCATACTTGGCTGGAATATCTGCTTTCTCCACTCCGTAGTGATGTTTGCAGTTTGTGGCTGCAGCCACTTGAAGCACCACCTGCCCCACACCTGCAGGGAACAAAAACCCCAGAGCTGAGAGCACCTTCAGGGAAACAGTGCCCAGGGAGAGAAGCTTTTAGAGCAAAGTGCACACAGAAAAAGCAGGAGAGCAGTGGGACTGGGCTGAGGGCAGTTTCAGCTGCCAGGGCTCTGACATTCCCAGCTGGAATGCACTGGAGGCCCTGGGCACCCCCAAAGTCATTCCCACTCCCCTGGTGCTGCTCAGCCCCAAGATCAGAGCGAGAAACACCTGATTTATTCCTGGGGATAGCAAATTAAAGTATCTGCCGTGGGCCTGTGACCCAACCCTCAGCACTCCAGGGCCCCAGATATGATCTTCTTTAACCTTCCTGGACAAACAATTGTGAGAATCTATGGAGATTTTGTTTCCCTCCAGATGGAAAAGAGTTTCTCAGCTCTGATGTCTTTCTAAAGGTCCCATCTGATCATCAGTCCCTGACAGAAAATTTCAGTCAGTCCTACTGAGAAATGAACCAGGGGTAAGAAAATCACTGAAGAGCCTGTACATATATATTTATATATTATATTATTATATTTTGTATAATTAATATATTTTCTATTTTTACATGTTAATATAGTCCTATATACTTTCAGTGGTACATTATTTAATATTTAATTATTCTACAATCTATTGTTTTACTATGTACAACATACATAAATATTGAATATTTATCTCTAGCTGTTTAACATTTAAAAAATACTTTCAAATTGAAAATATAAATTTTTTAAAAATATTTTTCCCCAGAAGTCCGCTATCACACATACTTGTTTGGGTTTAAATGTGTTAAAACTTCAGAACACATTAAGCAAGAGGGGAAATTCTTATTACTCCCTTCCTGTTCTGAACCAGATTTTACCAAGAAAAAGAACATCTTCTTACTCAGTATCTCTCTTGCACATGTGCTTGAGTCATACCTGGTTTCCTCACCAACTAGACACATCCATTTCCTTTTAAAACTCGACTCTGTTGCTAATGTGGGTTCGATTTTGCGGGGTTTCACAACTGTTCAAGTAAACTGTAAAAGCTTTTTTGACACACTGACAAGTCAGAGGCAAAAAACCTTCATTTTCAGATTCCACACCAAGTGTTTCACATGGGAAGGGTCAAGAAATCCCATTTTCAGATACAAAGGGCATAAAGCAAATCCAGTGAAAACAGATGAATCCTTAGGAATGCAATTTTATGGGTCAAACATCATTTTTAACATTGCTTGTTCTTCACAAGTGTATCCAACAATACCAACACAAACAAGGGGGTTTGTAACAAGGGTTTGTTGCATTGCAGGCTGATATTTCACTGCCACCAGAAAAGAGGTCTGGGGTGTTTGTCTGGTCCATTTAATCCTGGCACAAAAAGCAGGAGCATCTTTGGGGATTATCTAGAAAAGATGCTTATCCCGTAACACAGGCCCCAGGCCTGGTTGGCTTCCCAAATATGGAGTTTTTAAAGTACAAACAGCAAAGAAAAAAATTGAGAGGTATTGGTCACTTACCACTGCCCAAGTCAACGAACAAATCATCCTCTGTCATTTTAATCTCATCAATCATTTGGGCCACCAAGTCAAAGGAAGTTTCTCCGTAGACCTCGGGGGAGAAGGGCTCGTAGTTGTTGAGTTTCTCGGGGTCAGTGACCGAGTGGTTGTAGACCTGCTGCAGGATGTGCCTCAGGAGCCCGTTGGAGGGACGCGTGTTCAGCTTCATGGGCTGCGTCGTCCCCTTCCACTGCAGGGGACAGGGACAGGGAGAACCACCGTGGGGACAAGGAACTGGCACCAAACCCAGCTGAGGAATGAGGGACAGTCCCCTCCCAGCCCCTCTCCCTCAGCTTGGGCTGCAGGTGCTCCTTAAAGACAAAAAACAGAACTGGAGCCAGGCTGGGAGAGCTGGGGGTGCTCACCTGGAGAGGAGAAGGCTCCAGGGAGAGCTCAGAGCCCCTGGCAGGGCCTAAAGGGGCTCCAGGAGAGCTGGAGAGGGACTGGGGACAAGGCATGGAGGGACAGGACACAGGGAATGGCTCCCACTGCCAGAGGGCAGGGCTGGATGGGACATTGGGCAGGAATTGTTCCCTGGCAGGGTGGGCAGGCCCTGGCACAGGGTGCCCAGAGCAGCTGTGGCTGCCCCTGGATCCCTGGCAGTGCCCAAGGCCAGGCTGGACAGGGCTTGGAGCAGCCTGGGACAGTGGGAGGTGTCCCTGCCATGGCAGGGGTGGCACTGGATGGGATTTAAGATCCCTTCCAACCCGAACCATTCTGTGATACTGCAGAAATTGCACACCAGCAGTTTGTCACACCTCAATTAACAGGTAATTACACAGATGATAAAGGGGAATTTAAAGAGATGCAAAAAACAATTGGCAATGTAAAGCACAACACTGAACAGAGTTGGGGTGGGTGTAAAGGTTTGTTCACTCCTTTTTTCTGCACTATCCCCACTGAACTGCTGTTGACTGTCAACACCAGAACAGGTTAATTTTGCTCCAGGAGCTGTCACATGGGAGGGATCAGATGCACACAGACAGGGAGTGGCAGGAAAGAGATGGAAATCAAGCTTCCTTTCTTCTTCAGAAAAAAACCAAAAGCAAAAAAGTTGTTAAGTTTTAAAAATGTCTACCTCTCCCTTTAATAAAAATAAACAAAAAAAGGGCAATTCCAGGACCCCTCCTAAACATTCCTGTGAGATTCAGATGGGATGGGAAAAATTAAACCCATCAGGTTTGCCAGTTCAGATAGCAACTGCAAATGCTGAATAGCTGCTAATATTCAGCTATTAACCAACACAGACATGAAGGTGCCTGAATCCAAATAAGCACAAGTTTTTAAGGCCCAAAAAATTAAGAAAATCCCAGCAGAAAAGGCTTGTTGCCATAATACTGCATATTTCAAATAATTCCCATAAGCACAGCAGAGAAAAAATCCACCTATGCTTTCAAATTAAGCAGAATAGTAACAAGAATAGTAACATTATTCATTGTTCATGTTTTGCTTCCTCCAGTTCAACCTTTTTTGGGGGTAAGAGAACCAAAAAGCCCATTAAATTGGCCTGAAAAGAGATTACATTCTTCTTTAGCCAGTGATCCCACAGGCCAGAGCAGCTGAACTGTGACAAGGAAATTCCTAAGCCATGGATCACTTCCACAACACACAGGAGAGTTCATATGGATTATTTAAGTACCCATAAGTCACAGATTTCCCTGTGCAAAAGTCAATCTATATGAGAAATCCCTCTGTTAAATGTAGATAAACCTTCCCTCCCCCTAAAGGCAAGTCAGCCTCCAAGTGCCAAAATAACAGTGCCAGAAGTGCACAAGGAAGAGCAACAGCTCTGAATTTGGGAAGAAAAAGTGGTGTTTAACTCCCTTTCTTTCTGTAGGAATGTCCCTCCAATACTAACTCCTTGACTGCCCAGGTGTGATCAAGAAAATAAGTTTAATATCAAGCTCATGCTCCCCAAAAACTGGAAGTGCTGGATATTGCTGATGTTCCAGGAACAGGTATGACATATATATAGGGACAGGCATAATATATATATTT
>WEZZ01032824.1:425895-447750 GCA_013400585.1 Chloropsis cyanopogon | reverse complement strand
TATATATATATATATATATGCAGCACGGAGTCAGTCACAGCTCTCTGCTGATCTTCACTACCTGAATTCAAACGTGGCACACAAAAACAATTTGGGCAGGGCCCAAAGTCAGCACTTACCAACTGGTGGATGCTGTCGATGGCTCGGTTGTACTTGTCACACAGTCTCTGCATGCTCTCAAAGCTGGGGGGAGAACACAGGGGCAGCTCAGAACAGGCAGCTTTGAAGGTAAAACCTTGTGCTTTTCCATCCTCTTGGCTAGTAGGTATTTAGGGTTTGTTTCTTTCAGAATATGTAATTACATACATAGATTTAAGACTTTGTTTCCTTTTAATAAAATCCCCAGTAGACCAGGAGTACATGACAAATAATATTAGTTCCTTTATTGTAAGTCATACTTTGAGTACAGCCCTTTTCCTGGTAAAGTTCTGTATTCTCAGAACCTCTTCTCCATATTTTCAGCTGTGCAGAAATTTAAGAGGTCTGTACATTTTTCTCCTTTTTGTTATCATCTCTCCACAATAATCAGCCCTGAGACAAGCAGATGCTGTTCCAGAAATTCACCCTGGGACTGAAAATGCCAAGAGAGCCAGCACACAGCCTAAAACATCACCCATCAGGAAAGCCCGGGGATTGCTCCATAGGCTGGCTGGGATCATGGTCAGCCCAGGCAGATGCCCTAATGACACAAGCTGAGAAGATTAAATCAATTCATCTCAGGCAGGAAGGAAAGCATTCCTGGGAACATCGATTGTAATGTCACCAGACCCACAGGGCAGCAGCAAAAACAATTCAAGGAGTTACAGGAGTGACATCGTTAAACCACAGGCATTCCCAAAGCTGGGAAGGGATGGGGGGCCAGGGGACACCAGGAGGGACACTTCAGTCCCTTGTGATCCTCAGGGTCACCACACTGGCCAGGACACCTCTCCCATGAGCTCTCCCCATTCCATTCCAAGCTCCAGCTGCCTGTGCTTGTTTCCACACTAGGAAAAGCGAGAGGCTGCAAGGGGGTTTGTCTGCATTTCCATAACCTGCTGCTTCTCCTTCACATCCTTGGCTCAGCCCATCTGCTGCCAGTGACTTTTCTGACAAATTTTTCCAAAGGAAGAAAAAAGACTGAAATCACTACCAGAATTCCAGTTCATGACTTCCTTGAAAAGCTGCAGGAAGATAGTGGGGGTGACTTTGGGGAACAGAGGAGTTTCACTTTTATGCAGCATTGCTGCCAACCACACTGATGGTCCCCAGTGAAACACATCCAGTGAGGATGCCAGAACCACAAAAATACAGTAATGCAGCTGCTGTGAGTAATCCACAAAGCCAAATTAATGGATTTTAATGACAAGGGATGTTTGACCTTGATTACTCCCCTTGAATTTTCCAAGAGGAAGGCAGGGACTAACAAGTCTTTCAATGAAACAATTGAAAAGTGAGAGAAGAGGAAGGAATACCTTAAGCAGATCACGACAGAAGTATCTGGTGCTGAGGAGGTTTAGGTTGGGAAAGGTTCTTCCCCCCGAGGCTGCTGGGCACTGCCCAGGCTCCCCAGGGAATGGTCCCGGCCCCAAGGCTGCCAGAGCTCCAGGAGCGTTTGGACAGCGCTGCCAGGGATGGCAGGGTGGGGTTGTTGGGGTGTCTGTGCAGGGACAGGGCTGGGCTGATGATCCCTGAGGGATGCAACTCAGGATATTCTGTGATTCTACTCACAGCAATGCAGTTTCATCAGTAAATTTTCTTCTAACAGTTTAGTCATTCTCTGGACTTGGATAAATTCAGTCTTTCCCACGAAGGCAACCAAGGAGGTTTTTGTAAACTGCAACTTGAGCATCCTCCCTTTTCCCAGTCTCAGTAGAGCCAAGTCCATGCACAGAACCTCAGAACTCTCCACAGACACACCACAGGTCAGGATCTGCCTCTCCCAGCCAGGAGGGGAATATCCCATAAGAGACATTCACTCTGAACTGCTTGTGGGCATGAACTCCATGTAACTGAGACACCTCAGAGCCCCTCCACTGCCCACAACACTCCTGGGGATTTCACCTTCGAATCCAGCCCCCAGCCAGCAGGAAGGGGAGGAGGGGAAGGTGCAGCCCTGCCATGGCCTGCTGTGAGCAGGAATTCCTGGTTACTACAGGAGCAGGAACCTCAGAACCTCAGAGCCATTGAGATTCCCACCCTGGCCGTGCTCCAAGGGCGCAGATACCGATCATTGTTTCACAGTGAGTAATTCAACGTACAGCAGAGCTGCACTGGAGCTGTGTGGAGTTTCCAATTATGTCCTTAATCCAACTGCCTTTGCCAATGTTGCTGTTACACATTTCCTACCAAAATAACTCCGGCAGAGCCTGAAGCCAGTTCTGAGAGAAAACTTCAGTTGGTAGTGTCTAAGAATAACCAGTTACACACTGGTTCACTACACCCCATGCTAGCCTGAACTCCTGCTGGGAACAAAAACATTCCTCTCACCTTTTTGTATCATAGTCAATTAAAACATAGTTTTCCATGGCAAGCTTGAGATCTGGGATTTCTTCACAGACCCACCTAGAAGGAGAGAAGAAATAATGAATAAAGGTATTGCCAATAAAGTGTAATAAGGTCGTTTGTCTCAATTCTGGACTGCTTTACATGAAGAGAGGATATTGCAGCAGCCCTGGGAGCTCACAGTATTGTTGGGAATAAGGCAGACATCATGGGAACTGCAACAGTTCACATTTTACTGAAAAACAGCAAGATGCCTGTACACACTGGCAGGAGCATAAAGCTTCAAAATGAGGTGATAAATGTATTCCACGTGTCTAAAAATACTCAAAGTCATGGCTGATGTTAATCTAACATAAAATGCAGAAGTGCAGCATTTCCAAAGAATTCTGATGCTGCATGAAGCTTTGACAAGGCTGAATGTGGAGAAGACATTTCCCACAGCAGCCAAAACCCTGTCACCAACCACTCAGTGCCAGGATATTCTCCTCTGAGGAGTGTCTAAACTGCTCTTACACCTTAGACACCCAACCAAAACAGATTTTTAGAAATTATTTTGATAAAAGACCCCTTTGATACTCTGAATCAACACAGCCCTGTGTGTTGTGGCCATCAGAAAGGGAAGCACATGCCCAGTTGCAGTGCATCCAACAATGGCAGCTCACAGGAGAGAGCCTCACTCGTGGAATGGAGGAAGATTAATTCCCTTCAAAGGCAATTTAAAAGCCACAGAAGCTTTGCACACACTTTCCTCCACAAATATCAAATTGGAAAGCACTGTCAGCATCAGAAAAACCAACATGACAGCATGAATTCCAGTAGGAATCGCAGAATTTCTTCCTTGTGAACTTTGCTCCATTCTTCACTATTAAAATGGTGGAAAAAGAAAATACTAACAATCCACCAGTTCTGTTCCTTCTGGCTGATTTCCACATGGTTAATAACTACACAGGCCAGTGAAAACCAGCACTTGGACATGTATGGCTGGCCCTCTTCTGGTATCTCACGTCTCCCCTAAAGGCACCAGGGCTCTCCCTGCAAACTTCTTGCTGTTAAACCACAGAACAGGCAGGCAGCAGCTACCTACAGCACCTTGATCCTTGTGTCCCTTCCAGCTTGGGATACTCCCTGATCCACTCCCTGAAGAGACAAAGGCTTCCTTGCCTTCTCTCACCCACCACTGCCACAGCACGGTGGGCACTTTGCTCAAGGCAAAGGCAGCACGAGAGTTTCTGCCACTGAGTTCACTCCAACCTTGCTTAAACCAGTTGTGAAACATTACCTGACCCAACTGCTGCCTAAGACAGCTTTCCTTTGCCTCCAGCACAGGAAGCACCAACAGCTGCAGCCACCCCTTCCAGCCCAAGCTCCCTGTGAGCCCCTTGGAAAGGGCTTTCTCCACACCCCACTGACAAATGATGCCACAAACCCCCAGAACACAGGATCTTATCCCCACCAGTCCAAACTGGCAGCACCAGTGGCACTGTTTTGTAGAGAGAAAAAGAAACTCCTTTAGGAGAAAAATTTTCAGCTCCAGCCTCATTCCACATCCTCTGCCACCCCAGACCATGGGAAATGCTCTGATTTCATGCATGTGAGTGATGTTATCAAGCACTTGGCTCTCTCACACTCACACTGGGAGCACACAAGGCTCACTACTGCCTTTTCCTTTGCCATCTGTGACCAAATTTCGAGCTCAGGTGGTTCTGCAGGTAGAACACCTCCTCCCTCAGCTGTATCTGCACCACCCAAGCACTAAAACCTGCTGCAGACACAGCCCCGAGCTGAGCCAAGGGCAGCCTGTAAGGATCTAAAACAGTTAACAAGAAAAGCTTTGTAATGGGGATAACTCATCCTCATCCCTCAGGTGTTTGGGGAATTCGTGTAGCATTTATTAAAAGTTGTTCTTTGGCAAGTCCCCTCCTAATCCTGCTGAAATAACAGCAAGTCACGTCCTGAGAGCCCGTGTTGGGAAATCCTCTGACTTCCTGCTCCTCACAGTTGTCTTTCACCTTTATCCTCCCATTTTCCCCACGCTGTTCCAACTCTATCAGCAGGATTAAGAGCAATGCTACAGGGAGATCATTGCCAAACAAGCCAACTGCTGCAAGATCCCAGCAACAGGGGAAACAGAGAGGCTGGGCAGAGGCAAGATCAGGACATCACACATCAAGCCAAGGATGTTTCCTCAGCCTTGTCTGTCCACAGCTCAAACACAAACTGCCACAAGTATTAAAGCTGAACACCACCCCTCGTTTTTAACTCTGTTCGCAACAGAATGGAATACGGCAAGATAAAACAAAATCTCTTTGGTAGGGAGCTCTGTATTGCAGCAAATTCTGCTTAGAAAATCACTCAGAGCTGCTATCCTGATTCCAACCATCCCCTCCCAGAGCTGCAGGCAGGCACAGGAAGGGTCCCAGCCAGGCTGCACCGAGCACTTACCGAATTGTCTCAATAATTTCATGAGCAGCATCGTGGTGTTTGTCCTGAAATTGAACAAAAAAAAAAAAAAAAAAGACATGTCAGGTGCTGTTTGTCAGGAGTTTACAGGAATCACAGTGCTTTTAAAGATACAGGTGCCAAGCACACAGGGAAAGGAGTCTTTGAATTCCACCCATTAAAGCCAACAAAACGAGCCCTCTAAGGAAAAATAAGGCTTAAGGAAATAAATTTTTCAGGTGTCTCTGACTGATATGCAGGAACTGTCATTCTACTTATTTCTTTGCCATTCCCTGCAGTCAGGGACTGTGTGGCTGGGGATTCTGTGACTGAAGCCTTTGGGATTATTGGGATGCAGCAGGTACTTGACTGCAAGCTCCCAATGAAGAGCTGATTCCCTTGGCCCAGCATCTGGCACGGGCTCCCAGCTCCAGATGGGCACTGAGATTCTTGCACAGGGAATGGCTTTCCAAAATAAAGCATCCAAGAAACAGTGGGAGTGGAGTGCAGGAGAAACACCCTCAGAGCACACAGAAAAAGGCCTGGATATGCAGCCGGCTCATGAACTGAAACCCAAAACACACCAAACCTTGGGCATCACACCAGGGTGAGACATGGAGGTTTGGTGATTTCATTTGGGAGTTTATTCAGGAGCAACAGAAGCACAAGGGGATTTAGCAAATTATTACAAATTCATGCTAAAAAGAGCTCTTGGAGCTGCATTTATATGCACCATTGTACAAAAAAAGTTCTATTTTAGGGAAGCCACAGGAGTTCCTTACACACATTGATGTATCCAGCTTGTGAAGCCTTAGTTACCAGAGTCCATCTGCACAAAGCTGGGGTTATATTTAGACATTTGTTTCTGCAAGTGCTTTTGACCTTTTAATTAGGAGTCTTGTATCTACAGCCCTTCCAGAAATACAAGTGCAAAGGCTCCTTCAAATCATTTCCCTTGCTTTGTGCTGCAGAAATGTCATTTCTGTAGAGCTACCAGGGGAAATTCTGTAGCAAAGGGCAGAGACAGGTAACAACACAGAGGACTGGGGGCAGGGGAAGGATGGGAAGGCAAGAAGAAAACCACTGATGGTTGATAACAGAAAATGGTTTGATTACCTCATTTTCAAGACATGGCAGGACATGATCTGAGTCAAATGGAAGCATTTTCCATCAGTATCTCAGCTTTCCTATTTCCAGGAGGAAACACATTTCCCCTGGTATAACCAGTTCATGCACTTGGGGTCAGCAGGCCTGCAGAAGTTCTCATTCCAAGAAATTTGTACACAGCCCAGTTAAAAATCTCAGGACAGATGGACAGACAGACAAGAATTTCTGTGGTCTGCCATCCTTCCAGTGCCTTAAAGGGGCTCATAAACAGAAGGGAGAGGAAATTTTAATATGGAGAGTTAGTGACAGGACACAGGGAATGGCTTCCACTGCCAGAGGGCAGGGCTGGATGGGATATTGGGCAGGAATTGTTCCCTGGCAGGGTGGGCAGGCCCTGGCACAGGGTGCCCAGAGCAGCTGTGGCTGCCCATGGATCCCTGGCAGTGCCCAAGGCCAGGCTGGAGGGGGCTTGGAGCAGCCTGGGATGGTGGAAAATGGAACGAAATGATATTTAAGGTGCCTTCCAACCCAAACCAGGCTGGGATTCTGTACTAAAACTATGAGAGAACACTACCAGAAAAGCTCTTCTTTTCAGATGACAAAAAGTTAACCCCAAATCTAGAAGTCACAAGAAGATTAAGCCAAGAAAACCAAATTATTCCAGTTATGACATGGAGAATGAAAACCAGCCAACAGCAGCCAGGACACTTGGGATGGCACCCACAGAGCCTGGAGCTGAGCACTGCCTTGGCCACATTTAACAACTTGCAGGTGCCACAGCAGCACCCCAAACATCACAGAATGGATCTGGGGCTCTGCTCCTCCAGCCTCCTGGGCTGGGACAGCCCAAACCCTAGAGAAAACAGCAGCACCCATAACCCAGCCTCCCAGAAATGTCAGGTAATTCTTTTGAGAAGTCTTGGCCTGGAAGCCAGGGAAGGAACCAAACTCAAACCTGCTCCTGCCTCTCAGTGCACAAATAAAAGAGAATGTGTTCCCTCCTCTGTTCTCTGTGCACTGAAAGGAGGGGACAAGGAGGGAGGAGAACTTCTCATTGCTTATCTGCCAAGTGTAAGAATAACCCAGGACAGCAGCTCATCCATAAACATCTCCCAGAAATGTTCACGTTTCACTCCATGCAGAATTATCCCAGCAGAGCCCCCCTGGGCTGATCCAGCTCCCCCAGCAAACTGTGCTCCTGCAGAGTCAGAGTTTGCTCTATCAACATAAGCACATTACACCAGAAAAGTGAATTCAGGCTTATTCTGGCATAACCATTTCCTGGGAGGAAGTTCTATTCCCCACTGCTGGGGCTGGACACTTGCAGTGTGAGCAGAGCACATGAGAGACATCCTTCATGAAAACACCCCTAAAAGTGACCAAAATTGTCTGATTAACAGATTCTTCTGTCTTGGCTTAAAACATAAAAAAAATCAGTCTAAAAAAATAATAATAATAAATCACAATTCACATCTACAAATCAGCCAATTTAAGCGACTTTGGACAAGCTCACGTGGAAACTCCAGACGGACGGGGGCCTTCGAGCTTGGTTTGTGACATTATCTAGGAATAAAGAAACCCAAACCAGTTCCACATCCACTGCTGCTGAACTTCCCATGCTGAAACACTTCCCAAGTTTATTTCACTCTCTAACAGACTTTGGCTGACCAGAGAAGCTCCCAAGGTCTCAAGCAAGTCTTGCAAAAAAAAAAAAGTAATAATAATAATAATAATAAATCCAGTAGGATCTCCTACATTTCTTCAAAGCAGAGCTGGCTGTGGAAAATTGAGGGAAGGGGGAAACATATCTGAAGGGAATACAGGGCAGCTTCCCTTTTCTTAGAGAAACTTTCAGCCCCATTTCATCATTATGGTTGTATAATTTAATCAGAAAAGACACTGAACAGCAACAGGCGCCACATCTGTGTTCAGGCAACTGGATATGGCACTGCCAGGGAGTCTGAGGCAACCAAAAGGCAAATGGAACAGAACTTGTCAGATTATGCTCTTTTCTGACCCAGAGATGAAACAATTGAGAGGTGTTTGAAAAACTTTTATTCTATTTTTGGTCTCATGTGAAGCGTGAGACAATACAGATGTTATAATTCACGCCATCACAATTAGAAGCCAACTATTTCCTGATTACATTATAAACATTTCTTCACTTACCACTTTTTGTCACATCATGCTGTAAATGCCTTAAAGCCAATAATTTAAAATTACCCCTCGTGATTCCTACTACAATGCATCTTTCATAGTTCTGTTTCCCTGAAGTATCTAATCTTATTTGTAAATCCATCCTTTGAAACTTATTTCTAGTTCCATTTCTCTCAACAATGTCTGCCTTATTCCATGGCATTTCTTATCTCAAAGTTTACATTCAAATACATACTATATAAACCTTCAACCAAACTTTAAAAATTCTCTACAAATCCATTTCCCAACAGAAAGCCCCCAAATCCTGACCCTGCTCCAGCCTCTGCCATCAGCAGCCCAAGCAGCTGCCCTGGTCCAGGTCAGACACACCCCAGAGCTGGGAGCAGCAGCTTTAACCCCGATCCCTGGGACCCCAGGGGATGAACACTGACTCCAGCAGCTCGGGGCATGGATGGGGATTGCTGCCCTGCTGCAGCACCAGCAGCCTGACCAACCTTACCTTACCCTGCTCAGCCAACAGCCAGCCCTGCAGCCCCAAAGGTGGCCTGAAGCTTCTCCAATGCAGCCAGGGGGCTGAGTTTGGGGTTTTTGGCTCAGTTTCTACTATTTTCCCCAGCTGCAGCGCTCATGACTCAGGTTGCAGGCAGGTTGTGCTCGTGTGTCATGCTGGACTCTGACACCCACAGGGCTTTGGCAGTGGAACCTCCCGGGGAAGAGCCTCCCACACACTCCATCAATCCTGGAATCCCGCGTGCAGAAGCCTTTTGGCCGAGGCTCAAGCAGCCTCTGTGTTCTGTTCCCAGTCACGAGATGAGATGATGCCACCACGGTGCTCCCTGTCACAAAGAGCAGCTCCATTCACCCTCCTCCTGCTCCAGGCTGCTCTCCTCCCTCCCTCCTCCCTGCACTGGAGGGGATGGAGCACACTACGTGCTGCTCCTGGCCTGGATGTACTTTCCAATGTTCCTGTATTTATGTCATCTGAGAGGCCCTTGGAATCTTCTGAGCCACATAAATGGAAGCTTTTCACAATCACCCTTATCTCTTTAATGTGGAAAGTATTTCAAGAGTTGCAGTCTGCAGTAATTATTGAGACTGCCCAAAGCTCTTCACAACAAGTTTTAAACAAACCGAACTTAAACACACATTGAGTTGTTGCAGCCAACCCTCTCCAGCTGAACTTTTCACAGAGTTCTGGTCTTCAACCTAAACCCTGAATTTTAAATTGAAACATGAGTTCCCAGAGAAAGTTTAATGGTTTTTGCCAAGACATTTCATTGGAAAAAATAACAGAAAGAAAGCAGACACTTTGTCAAAAGTCACGTCAAAGAACATCCAACATATTCTATGGAAAACAGTGGAGCACAGATTCAGCCAGCAGGACTGAACAGCTTCACACTCCCAATCCTTCCAACAGGTTTCTCCAGCCACACATCCCTACAACTCTGAGCACAGGAGTTTGGAGCCAGGAACAGCCCCACTGGTGTAACTCTGAGCACACCAGTGCTCCCAGCACACAAAGCCCCTGTCCCACACACACAGAGTGCAGTCCTCCTACAGACAGCCTGCAGCCCTTCAGGCCATGGAGGCTGGACCACAGAGCAATTTATAAGAGTTCAATCTTTCCCTTCACTTCCTCATCAAAAAGACCTTTTGTATCTTGCAGATATGAGAAGCCCTAACATGTGATTTGAAAGCCAAACAAGACAGTGCCCAAAAGCTCTTTCCAAATATGTATATTGAAGCAATCATTAGCCTTTTCTATAATCACATTCTTTGTTTGTTAAATCAAATTTTAAAATCACCAATATGACCAGAATTCAGTGTGCTGGGCACTGCCCAGGCTCCCCAGGGAATGCTCCCGGCCCCAAGGCTGCCAGAGCTCCAGGAGCGTTTGGACAGCGCTGCCAGGGATGGCAGGGTGGGGTTGCTGGGGTGTCTGTGCAGGGACAGGGCTGGGATGTGATCCCTGAGGGTCCCTTCCAGCTCAGGATATTCCAGGACTCAGCAGCACTCACAGCTCTTCCTCTGCCACCAGGGTGAGAAAACTAAAGCAGCCCCAATAATACATATAATACATATTTATATACACAGAGATCACAGAGTGCATGACATGATTAGCACCAGCCACAGCTCAGCAATCTGTGCACAACTTTCTTCTACAAAGCACCAAATTCCTACTAAAAACAAAAACAGCCATGTCAGACATTTCTACAGAACATTCTCCAAGAGCAAGGTAAGGTATAAATTAGAGTTGGCAACATTTTTGCCACAAGTTGGCTGTTGGAACAGTTTGTAATTCCCCATGAACACAAAGCCTGATACTCCTCCTCCAGGTGTGGCTGCTTTGGTTACATCAAAACTTCAAACTAACATCCCTTAAGATACTTAAATGGCAAGATTTTGATTTAATTCTGTGTTCCAGTATCATATCCCAGACTCCTGGGTGTGTTTGTACAGAACAGTTAACCCCCAGTGCAACAGTCCTTACTCTAAAGTGAATCTATAACCTAAAGCAACAGTTTTAAATGTTCTGGTTTCCATTCTCAAACACAAAGAACTTGTTCAGTTAAATTGGGCAGCCAGCATTGCCTGGAGGCAAGAAACACCACCCCAGTGCCCTTCCAAATTTAAATGGTTTTTTATTTGAGTTCTTCTTACAAAACTGTACTTAGCCTTGGGGTAGCCTAAATTGGAGCTTGAGGGCGAACCCCATATTTTTCTAAATTTTATTTCCCCACATGCCAAGTTACTCCTCATCCAGGCTGGACAGGGCTTGGACCACCCTGGGATAGTGGAGGGTGTCCCTGCCCATGGGAGGGGGTGGGACTGGATGAACTCAAGGTCCCTTCCAACCCAAATCTGAGATTCCACGATTCTCTGAAAGAGGGAACTTTGTGAGATCCGATCATCTACGTAGCACAGGCGGTGAAAAGGTAGCCCAAAAAGCCTGCAGACCTGAGCAGCAAACAAATGGTCTGAGAACCTTGATAAGTTCTTGCAAAAAAAAAAAAAAAAAAAAAAAAAAAAAAAAAAAAAAAAAACAAACCCACACAAATGCCAGGCTGGGAAGGGATTTGCAGAGGGCAGAACAGGGAAACTCTGCATNAAAAAAAAACCAAAAAACAAACCACCAGCTCAGGCCCCTTCAATCTTTCACTCTCCCAGCACCACACACAGACTTTATGAGCCCTTATCTCCTCTTCATAGGCATGAACATTTCTGGGCACAGCTTTGGCCGTCCAAACTAAACTGTCCCACTGTCCCACAGCAAAGCAACCCTTGCCCTTTCAGAGCCAGTTCTGACTCACCAGACCACGCTTCCTCCCCTAAAAACAGGCCAGGTGACCAAAGCAGCTCTTCAGAAATGTGAAAAGCAGCTGTGGTCAAGCAGGGGCAGAGCAGGAGGGACAGATCTCCTACAGCTCTCCCCTGTCCACCAGATGTGTAAAAACCAAAGCTGAAACAAGCCAGTTACAAATACTTCAATGGCAACACTTGTGTACCTTTTAATGACCCTGTCTGGTTACACTTCCAGCACTCCAAGGTAACACCAGCTCCTCCCAAATCCTGGACACTGACCCCACTCATGGATTAACAGAAGTCATTCGGATTTGCCAAATTCTGATCTCCGCATGACCCATTTAACTTGCAAAACAAAAGAGGTCAGTCCCCCCAGCCCTGGGTTTAAACAACAGCTTGGTTGCCTGCAGTGGCAGCTCTCTCTCCCCAGGCAGCAGTCCATAAATCCAAAGGAGAGGATGTTACAGCTGCAGACAAGATGGTTAGCAGAGATCAAAAAGATGGATTAGGAAAAGCCAATCAATCTTGCAGAAGGCTGGTGGGACAAGTGCCTCTTTCAAGCCCCTCGATTCCCTCCATCTGGGGAGGATGATAAGGGTTTCTCTGGACAACAGGAAAGGCAACATGAGCCACTGCAGCTTCCCTGGGAGCCAGGAGAGATCCAGCATTCTGCGTGGCACACGGATGCCCTCACAATCCAGGGATTTCAGCCTGCCAGCAGTTTGTGTTCCTCCTCCCACAGGGTTTCATGTCACTTAACCCACCCAGACAGACCCAGCAGCACAGAACCCTGCCCAGAGCACATCCACGGCCAACACACCCGAACAAGGGTCACGAGAGCCTCTGAAAAGCCAAAGCACTTCAGCCACTGCAGCAGCCAGGAGCTGCTCAATGAAGGGAGGACCTCGGGCTCCGTGTCCTGCCAGCTCTGCCTTCCACCACTTGGCATTTTGAGGTGTTTGCCTTGTATTCAAATGCCAGGTAAACCTGGAGTAAGGGAAAGCTGCTCCATGCAGTATTCCATATTGAATAGCAGGACTTGGTTTAATATTACCAGATTTTATCCCAAATCAAGATTGTGCCATTTCAGCTTCCATAGCAACAACCACAGCGCAATTTTTCTTACCAGGAGAGACAAGGACCAAAAGTCTCCTCTGAACCACCCAATTACTGCCATTCCCTTAATCAAGAAGGCATAAGGACATTCCCAAGAATACATTTTTATTAGAATGTATAAAATAAGATCTCCTGCAGAGAACACCTTGTATGCATCTTTTCCTCCCAGTTTCATGAAGAAAAGACAAGGGAAGGAAGAGCTCCCAAGACTGCATTTGGAAGCCCATCTCCCACACAGCAGGAGGCAGACAAGCCTGAGGTAGTTTCAGTAGTTTCTAGGTTACTGTCACACAAAACCAAATGGAAAACACGGTGGTCACTATGGCTGCCTTAATGGCTACATAAGGACATTTAAATAAAAAGAAAAGGTTGGCTCAAGATCCAAAATAAACTAACAAAGGAAACAGGCATTGGGAAAGAAGATCCAAACTGCTCTGGATAATCATTTAGCATGGTTGAACAGGGATTGCACTTTCACTGCCACTACTTCAAGCACAGTAACACAGTTTTCCTTTTCCACACAGTAATCCCAACTGTTGCTACGGACACTGCTCAGATGCAGGAGGGAATGGTTCCCCTGGTACGTGCAGGAGGGGCTGTGTCAATCCATTAACATGCAATCAGCCTGCAGGAGTGTTGGAGGCACACAGGACAGCCACAGCAGGATGAGCTTCCCCAGCGTGAGCCAGACAAAAGAAGTGATTCCACTACGCAAAAAATCTGTTTAAAATAATGTTTATGTTAGAATATATAACATCATGTATTCTAACATAAACAGAATATAGAAGGGAATGCAGTTATTTTGGTAAAACAGCAATTCACTGGTGTGTGCTACTGCCCTGCCAGGTGAGTTTTAGGCAGTGACACGCCCTGCCCACACCAAGGCAGCTGCAGGCTGGGCAGATGCTGCGGTGATCCCATGTGCACAAGAACTCAGCTCTGCTTCTTCTGGGACAGAGGGAACTGCTGGGCTCTCACTCTCTGAACAGAGAAGGCAGCTCTGCCACCATTTCACAGTCAGTTTAACCCCACCCAGCCACCTGCCCTGCCAGCACTTCCCCAAAAGTCACCTCTTGCTCTGGGCCAGCAGTGCCTGTGCTCCCAAAGGCCTAAACTAAAACCACACCTTGGCAGGGTTTTGGCTCAGCTCCCTTTCAACCAGCCCAGCTCACAAACACTGCTCCAAGGGTGAGAGCAGCTCAGGGACAAAGGAACAGAGATGACAAGAGTCATTTCTACCTGCAGATGTCCCAGCTGCAAACCTGCACCTCCCCAGGAGCCACAGCCTGTGCTGGCAGGGAAATACCCCACCCGTGCAGGTACAGGCGAGCACAAGACACCTCTGACCATCCACACTGCAGAAACAAACCTGCACACAGAGCCCAGGGGAAGAAATAACACACAGCCCCAGAACTGCTGGTGCTGAAAGCAGCCACCATCTCCTTCTCAAGCCCAAGGTGTTCCCACACCCTCGGTGTGAGCTGGGAGGAAGCTCATGGCACAGCCTGAGCCCCATCTCCTGCAGGGAAAACTGGTGAGACAACAGCTGAAATAACCACTTCATATTCTGTAAAGACAACTCAGTCTTGGACAGCTCAGAAATTCTGCTCCTACTTAACACACATAAATATTCCACAAAACAGAAATTAGCAGTAAAATCTTGTACTCCTTCTGAAGCTCACTGGGTGTGGAGTTTTGTTAGGTACGAAAAAAAAAAAAAAAAAAAAAAAAAGAAGAAGAAGAAGAATATACATGGGTTTTCCTTTATAAGCTTCAACTTGTGGAGCAGAGCAGTGAGAGCAGTGATCCAGTGGAGGTTCTGAACAGCAGACATACACTTCCAGCCACCATCTATTTCCACAAGCTTTTACTTTAGACTTAAAAATGAACCTACAATATTAGAATGCACTCTTCACAGATTGCAGAATTTCAAATGACTGTTTGCTGTAATGAGCAGGGATGGAAGCCAAGGTAAGATCCACAAAGACTCCAAACCCAGCTCCAAAGGTCAGAGGCCACCCTGAGCCAGCACCTGATCCCCCAGGTCTTGCTGCCAACAGATGTGGGAACCAGAGGGATCCACCTGCAGCCCAGTGGGAATCCAGCTGAGGAATGAATGAGAAGCCTCAAAAGCTCACAGTTGTTAGAATTTTAGAAGTGTCAAATATTAATAATATTGCTGAGCTCCGAGAAGTAAATGACAAACCTCAGGACACTGCCCTTCACAGTACACAGAAAATAACAAACACTATTGAAACCCATTCATTTTTACTAAGAAACTTAATTCAGAACTTTCTGTAGGATTTGGTTCAGAAAAGTTTTTCAATGCTTCATTTATCTGTCTTCAGTAGTTCCTTAGATTTTTCATCCAACACTACTAAGTCCTTTCAGTGTAAATTTTTAGAAAACTCTCATTCACTCATGAAATGAAACAAACCAAAATACTCTGAACAGGAACTTTGCCGTTATTCACAGATCTGCCCCTGTCTATGAAACCATCATTTCCTGCTGTAAAATATACTCACCCTCTTCCTATGCTCTAAAAATAGTCCCTACTTGATTTGATAGCTCTAGCAGCATGTGGCCAACTTTTCTATTCAGTTTTATTTCTTGTTCCCCTTCAGAGTTAGTTTTGTCTTTAATAATTACCATGAAAGTAAATATGTTCGCAATTCCTAACATGAACTTTTCCTCCTTCAGTGGATCTTTCTGTTAGGAAGGAGAAAATAATTGAAGCAAAAATATGTTGAGACACTTTATGACTATCAATCTGTGATAAAAGACACTGCAAGGGACAAAAAAATTCACCCTACTCCTGGTCCTTGTGTTGATCATTACAGTGCAAAACTTTAATCAGACAGTTAAAGGTTAACTCAAAGCAGGAAGTAAAAAAAGCAAGTCAATGAGAAAGGGGGAAAAGAAAGAAGGAAGAGTACAAAAGTAGACATATGGATGTCTGGGGAGAAGGGTGATTAAATCCCCCGTAAATCTCACATACCAAGAGGTAAGATATTTTGCCTAAATTCCCAGAGGCAACACAATTCAGTCCCGTATCTGAGACTTGAAAGGATAATCATCTCCATATATAATAAGGCTGCCATGAAGGACAAGAGCTGGAGCTGCATGTGGGGGCATGGATTTCCCTTGGCACACTGAAAGCTTTCAGTGCTGTGTCCAACTGGAGCTGATGGGTGAATTTTGAGGTAGATAAATTTGAATTGCCTGGGCTGGAACTTTGGCCAGGATGGGAACATTAATCCTCACTCATCTGCTGATGAATGAAAAGGGGAAAACAAGTAATCTTGGACAGCTACTCTGTCTTTCAACAGCTGCCATTCAGATAAATCAGTTATATAAAAAAATAAATACTAGTGTGGTCTTTAGGATGCAAGACAAGAGACCAACTTTCACTTTTCAAACTGGGTAAAAAAATGTCTGTTAACTGAACTCATGATTTATCTTGTATCCAGCGGGTCAGGGCTTGGAACAAAGAAGTTTGAGAACTGAACAAGCACCAATTGTCACTCAGGGCAAGTTCTACTTCAAAGGGTAAAGCCCAGAAGGAAACTGCTCTTCTGTGCTGCCCACGTGCTGCACAATTAACGCTGTAGGGCTCTGCCCCCCAGGAGTACATCCCTGAGTCCCTCTGGCACCGGGAAAAGGGCAGAAAAAATGATGTAACTGTGCCAACTCTGTGATCTGCTGGGCAGTACAGAAACCCAAGTGCTTTTGAAACGACTAAGTCAATATTTCCCAGCTTCACGCTGCATGCTCTCCCCACTCCAGGTGTTTTTACAACTAGGAGGGCAGACGGAAAGAGGTGCTGAGAAATCGGAACTGTGCTCAAGTGTTCAACCCTTTCCTTCACTAGACAAGCTTTTTCTAAGTGATTAGTCATCTCCCACAAGCATTTCCCAACAAGCTGCAGCAACAGGGAAACCCCCCGGACCCAGCCGCGGCTGCCGTTTCTGGGCGATTACTCAGGGGGTGAGGAGGCTTTTGCCTGGCAAAGGCAGAGCAACAGTTTCCTCCTCTGCCTCCTTCGCAGGGCCGGCTGCCCCGGGCAGGCCCTGACTCACATTTCACGGGGCAGGGCGGGGGGCCGCCTCTGAAAACACTGCAACATTTTGTTCCAGCCCAGATATTCCCAGCGATCCCGTTCCCAGAGCCGCCCCACACACAGCTCCACAGGCACCAACGCTCCCAGCAGCAGGGAGGATCAGGGGGCTGCACCTTCCCCCTCCAGCACAGGCTGATCCCAGGGAACAGCCAGGAGCACGCGCAAAACGTGTTTTCCATACGCTCATCCCAAGGAGCGCAGTGGGGTATGGAGTAAGGACGGGATGGATCTGTGGCAGAGGGCAGGATGCACAGCACCCTCCTCAGCAGCAGGGCAGCTCCAACCCCAAGGGAACAATTTAGCTCCTCCCCTAAATCATCTACAGCACCATTCTACTGCACTCCCACACCTGCCAAAGCCAGGCATCACAGAAACTCTTCCCAGGAAAGCTGAGTGACACCACAAAAAAGAGGATTAAATTCTTAAACAAGGTTTGTTATTCGTCTCCACTGTTGATCTTTAATTTCAAAGGTGACAATCCCCGCTGGGCTGTGATTTTCATTAACACTCCCTGCCCTGGAGGTCTCCCTGCACAGCACATTCCTTTGGTGACAGAATGGTATCAACTGGATCTTGACAGTAGAGGGAAAAAAAAAAACAAAACCCACATTCTCTACCCTCCCACCTGTACAAAATCTAGTAGTAAGACGCTTGTATCCCATTACTCCCAGTAGCAGCCACACACACACACCCAGGTGCAGGGTGATGCTCTGACAACACTCAATTAGAAAATGAGAATTTTCTTGCCATCACAGCAGAGTGGAAAGTCAGCTGTAAAGATGAGGAACATAAACAAATTAATTATTCAAGCCAGACTTCTCATCGCAGGTGCTAATTTGGAGGTTTAAGCTGCAGCAGCTCAGGGCAGAGGCACCTCATCCTGGTAAGATGTGCACAGTGGCACAACCAGGACTGTCCCCTCCTGGGACAGAGTCAAAGGCTGGAAGAAGGGGATAAAATTGGTAGACGAAAAAAAAAATGGTATTACAATATGGTAACTATGGCAGAAGATAAAATTCTTGGCTGTGGGGGTGGTGAGGCCCTGTTACAGGTTGCCCAGAGCAGCTGTGGCTGCCCCATCCCTGGAAGTGTCCAAGGCCAGCTTGGGCAGGGCTTGGAGCAACCTGGGACAGTGGAAGGGGGTGAAGCAAGACGGGCTTTAAGGCCCCTTCCCAGGCAAAGCATTCCATGATTCCGTGATCCCAGAGTACAGCCCTACTGGGATCCCAGGGGCTGCAGGAGTTCCCAGGTGCTGTCACAACTCAGCCCCCTGGCCCTTGCAAGGCCAGCAGGGAGAGGGGAACACAACCACAACAACCTGATGCACACGGACACTTGCAGCCGCCTTCCATGGGAATGCCACCCAGCAGGAACAGAGCACGACAGGCAGATGTCTCACTCTGGAACTGGAAGGGCCTTGCACCTATTGAACAGGACAGGCAGCGAGTCACCTGCAGCCACGGTGCCACACCAGCCCTGCACAAGCAGGCCCTCCCTCGGCACCTGGCTGTGCCTCCTGTCCCCACTGACACTGATCACTGATCACTCTGCCAAGCTGCAGGGCCGGCCTTAAGGAGAGCAAATGAATGAAGCGCAGTGTTCTCCCTTTGACAGACTGCAAACAGGCTTTTCCACATTCACCAGCTCTGTGCTGCAATAGGGTGCAGTCCAGCAAACATCGATTTTGGGGGCAATTATCAGCTGCAGCAGCTCTGAACCTCCTGTTGCTTAGCTCTCTGTGCAAGCAATCCCTCTCTGGTGCCACAGAACCCTGCCAGACCAGACTGCAGAGCTGATCCACCCCACAACACCCCCACCCCTTTTTCTCTCTTGCACTCACAACAGCCTGCAATTCTACGAAGGAACTTGTCAGGGGTTCAAAGTACAACCTGAGACACCTCAGATCAGGCAGGCCTTACTGTGGTATAAAATGAAAAATCTCCACGGTTAAACCTAATCCATATTCAAATTGAACTCTAGTAGAAGTCAGAGACAAGAGAAAGAACCATTTTAAGAAAAATTCTCAGGGAAAAGAGCTAAATACCTACAAGTCTTAAACTACACAAGGGGACTTCACCCCTTACACCTTCAGATCTAAATAATGAGTACCAGGTTATGCTTAGCAATACTTGAAGTATGTCAGAAAATGCCATCCTCCACCAGCAGTAGCCTACTTAAGACCAGTTAGATCCATCAACTCTGGTCTCTCACCCAAATACTTCCTTTATCCAGGCCTGTATCTTTCATAGTACAAAAATTAAAATTTTAAGACCATATCCCGGGTCTCTTGACAACCTGGCACCAGCAAAAAAGTGGGGCAGATATGTGGGAGCCAAGGAGTTAACCAGCACACAAAAGAGTACACTCACTTCAGCTCTGATTAAGCGGGGCAGCCACAAAACCAGAGGTCAACATCAGAAAATATTTTGTGAGTCATGAGGAGAGATTACTCACCGTGCACTATTCAACTTACTCATCACAGTGTGGCACGGCCAGCACGGCTCACCACGGCTTCATTAGGGCACCGTGGCCTCTCCTTTGAGCGGCGGAAGGCGGGGGAAGGAGCCGCACTTTCAGTTTTGTGTGGAAGCCAGTGGGAGGCTGGAGCTGCACCGCCGCCGCCGCTCTCTCTCCTCCCACGGCCCTAATTAGACTCGGAGGGAAATACATGTTTCACATCAGCCTCCCCGGCTCTTTTAGCATCCCAACAAGCGCCGGGTTGTCAGCAGGGCCATTATCCGGATTCAGCAGTCTGGAGAGACCTCACTTTTCCTATTATACACGAAATAAGCAGCAGCCCAGCAATAAAGAGACACGGTATTAACCCAGGCGTCCATTAATAGGAGAGACCAGTGTTCTACGCAGCAACGCCGACACCGCTAATTTAAGATGTAGTAAGAGCATAAAAATAGCCAAGTTACTCAAGGCAGGATTACATCACACCACGGAGCCCGGGCACGCAGCAGGTTCACACTACAGAGCCTCGGATGTTGGGAAAGATGACTCCCTGCCACTGCTGCTGCTCTCACCAAAAATAACCTGCCGGGACCGTGAGTTTCCCGTTCCCTTTCCCTACAGCTCTCCTCGGAAAACACACCTCACAGAGTACAACAGGAAACAAGCAGAGCGCTGCTAAATAAAACTCCTTGAAGCGTGGTGTTTTTTCCCCTCCTCTCAGCTATCCCACCTTGCTTCCTCGGAACCACGAGCGGTGAAACTAAGAAATGTTCTGCTTACGTCAAAGCGAGCCGAGCTCTCCGGCAGCTCGGGGCCGCGCCAGCGCGGGGAAAGCGCGGCTGCAGTTCAGCAGAGCACGATGTCAGCAGGCCAAGCGCTGCCACGGACACAGGGATTTGTTTGCAGAGCCCCAGGGCTCAGCCGGAGCCCCGCACAGCGCCGGGGCGTGCGTGTGTGCGAGCACGCGTTGGCCGCGCCGCTGCGCTCCGCTCTCCGGAGCTGCGGGGCGCGATGCTCGGCTCCAGGGGAAACATCCACTCGGGAATTACTCTGGAAAAGCTGGCGATGCCAAGCGGACGGTTTAAAGGCAGGATATTCGGGGTATTTCTCAGTACATGGGGGGGATCACACCCCAGCCGGCTACCCCCCTCCCCGCCACCCCCATCCGCTGCATTTCTGATTAACTGAGAGGAAATTCTATTTATTCTGCCATCCTCAGAAACAGCTGCTCAAGTTTTCCCAAATCAACTAAATCCTTATTTCCCATGCTGCAAAACACACGTTTCACCCTTAAAATAAAGGGCGGGGGGTTCGGTTTTGCAGCCCGTAGGAATCTCTGTGAACAGACATAAAACCATCCCTGCCTCCCAGAACAATCCCTGTCCCGCGTAATCTTTAACCTCCGCTTCACACAACCCGCTCGGGGAAGCGGGTGGAGGGGGGGGACACGAGTTAATATTTGGCGAGGAAAACCGAACCCGGTCATCGCTTGTACTTTCAGTTTCTGACAATTTGAGCAGAGCGCGCGCCCGCCAACACTGACAGAGCTGCCCAAACAGGAAAGGCTGCGTTTAACCAGTGTGTGCTGGGAGACACGCCGGGAACAGCACGCCAGCCTGCATGGAGGATGTTTGGGAAAGGCACGGCTACAGCAGCAGCCCCCAAAGGCAGGCGGCAGATAGGAGCAGGCAGCCGTCTCCCCCTGCCACGAGCGATATATCCCTAATCACTCACACACAAGCGATTGCCAAAGCGAGCAACAACATCAGCAGTATCAGCTGCCCCAGCCTGTGCGTCCCAGCGTGTTCTCGCCGGGAAACGGCTCACGTACAACAGCACAGCTTGGAACGCAGGGATAATCAACAGTGCCTGCGCCAAGTAAACATATAGAGAGGCGTTCTGCCTTTGCAAACGGGGCTCCGAGGGGCTACACGCAGTTAGGGAGAGAAATTGCTCAAGGGTTGATAGGAAGCCTACACACATCCAAAAATACCCTCCCCGGAGCCTTTCGCCTCTCGTGGGATTGTCACTAATTTGAACATGGACATTGTTATCAAGGTCACACATCGCTCGTCCGGGCTCGGGAGAAAGTCCGGCAAGTTAAGGAAAAACGCCGCTCGGTAGCTAAGCAAGGACAAGTGACATTTTATTTGGAAGCACGAGGATTGCGGCTGGCTCGAATTCTACTCGGGATAAATAAAAGGGGAGCTCCAAGGGCACGGCTGGAGGGGAACCGGCGGCAGCCCCAGACACCAGTGCTGCCTCCAGACCCACAGCCGCCGCTGGCCGCTGTTTATTCCCACTCTGCGGCTGGTCCTGGGGTCCCCACGACCACCCGAGGCCACCCATAATTTAAGCGCTATTCCCCCATCCAGAATCCCTGGATTCCACCCCGCTCGCAGCAGCACCGGTTACTAACCAGTTACACGAGCCCAGCGCGAGGAAAACACGAAAACTTTTCATTAACCAGTCCTCCTCCTCCCCGCCCTTCGGTTTAGTCAACCAATTATAAAATGAAATTGGGGATTTGACTTCCAGGCGAGCGGCGGCGGCACCCGGGGCCGGGGCTCCGGGAGGGTTCCCGCACGGGGGGCGATCATCCCGACGGATCCCGGGAAGGGCCGGCGCTGAGGGATCGCCCGGCGGGTGCCAGGGCCGGGGCAGGGCCGGGG
>WEZZ01032824.1:369072-414210 GCA_013400585.1 Chloropsis cyanopogon | reverse complement strand
CCCGGCCCCTCAGCCCGGCGCAGGCCCCGCCGTCGCCGCCGCCATGGCGCTGAAGATGGTGAAGGGCAGCATCGACCGTATGTTTGACAAGAACCTGCAGGACCTGGTGCGCGGCATCCGCAATCACAAGGAGGATGAGGTGAGGGGACCCTTCCCCGCGCTCCGGCCCGGGGGTGTCACTGCTGGCCGCTGGGGCCATGGCTGGGAAGGGAATGTTGGTTTGGGAAGGGGGAAGCGGCAGTCAGAACGAGGAAGGTGACGCTGGGCTGTGGGGCAGGAGGGACAGGCTGGGTGAGAGCACGGGAGTTAATAAGGGAGGGTCGTGCTTGGTGCTCACCTTTCCATTCAGTGCGTTGTGCTGTTGAGATCCGTGATATACATTCGGATATATATATATATACACGCAAATCTGTGCATTATTATTACAGAGGAATAATATAGAGGAATTCCTTCCTCTCCAGCCCTACAGTCATGTAGTCAGCTATGTATTCTTCACCCTGAAGCTGTTATACAGGAGAACTAAGCTCCTAATTCAGCTTGCAGACTATTCATGTTTAGTGTCTCCTGACTAAAATGTCCTTCTCTCAGAGCTTTCCTAGGCAGCAATCAGTTCTCCGTGCTGGCCTGTTATCCACTCTTGTGTGAGAAGCACGTGATCAGGAAATTAGTATAGGTGAAATAATTAGTCATCAAGAACGTGTTATGTGAGACTCCACAGTAAAGTGGCATATGGTAATTGAGAAGTAACGGGCCCCAATGTCATTATGTTCATCTTCAAGTAGCTCATGAAGCCTGAGAAGCTTTCTTAGTGTTGGTCTAACAGCTGGGCTTTGCTGGTGTGTTGGGGAGTTGCTGTGGAGTCAGCATCAACTATCAAAAGCTTCTGGAAAAGTTGTAAACTTGTAACTAAGTGAAGAACTTTACTAGGAAAACTGATCTTCCTTGCTGGTGCTGTTGAGCTGAAACACAAAATACAACTTCTAAAATCTCTGTGAAGCCCCTTGTGCACAGAGCAAGGGGTTGTTTGGTAGTGAGCATACCTGGGAAGTTTCTGTTTTTCACAGAATGACAGAATATGAGTTAGAAGGGATCCACCAGGATCATTAAATCCAATTTATTTCAGCATATCTTAAATTTATGGTGTTGGTTTGGTGGCAGAGGAAGGCAGAGCTGCTGTGCAGTGCCCTGAAAAATGTGGGAAACACCATGACGTGGCAACAGCAAATTTGTATGGAATTTATGAGCCTGGTGTGCTCTGCCAGAGGAGGAACTGGTGAGCAGTATGCTTGTGAGCCCCTCCAATGTGTTGTGCTGCTTTTCGTAAATCTGCTTTATTCCTTTGTGCATAGGACAGGAGGTGTTTCATCAGCTGGCAAACCCCTGCGGATCCTCCTGGTGAAGGTCCAGGCCTTTGTGGCACCAGTTCTTTGAGAAGAATTGAATGTTCTTTCTGAAATAATTTTGTGACAAACAGCTTCATAAAGAGAATTGCGAGCCACCCCGAGCTTGTTCTCAGTCTGCGACAAGAAATGGTTAAAATGTATTTGCTTTGGTGCCCTTTGGAGTTAGAAAAAACACTCCTAGGACAATTTTTGTGGGGCTCTGTGTATTTGTAGGAAGCTGTTACTCGGGTGTGTGTGTGTTCTCCCAGAACACACTCTGGGAGTCAGTGAGGTCAAAGCGATGTGTTGTCTCAGGACAGCTGGGCTGCAGCATGATGGGATTTTAAACTCTTCAGTTTGGACTGCAAATGGTGAGATTTTGAAATAGATAACTATGGGGATAACTCCTTTTTATATCCTCACGAGCACAGCAAAAATTAAAACCCAAACCAGGATGTGTTCAGCTGGTTAAGACATTGCACTGGTAAAACCTGTGTGTTTGGGAACCCTTCAAACATTTATCTTAATTCCAGAGAGTGCCTGCAAGTCGGGAAAGGACTGTGCCTGTTCCTGGCTCAGCTGCAGAGCGCTGTAAACCTGCTGGGTTTGGTTTTTGAGTTTTTGGGTGTGGATTCAGTGCTTCCCAGGCAGTGGCCAGGGACATTGGCTAATTTTCAGGTGATGTTACAAAATCATAATGCTGTTTTGAGGAACTAGCTGCAGAAATTCTTCCTCTTTTCCCTACAGTGTTTCCATTGTTCATTGTATCTGTTGAATGTTGCTCCAGTGCTGTAGTTCAACCAACATTTGTGTGCCTCAAGATAAGTGTCTAAGCGGAGGAAAGACACTCTATCCTGTCTCTATCCTGTTCAGAAAAGCAAATTTGTTTAAAACAAACCGTGTGCTTTAGTGGGGAGGATATTGGCTACTGGTCTTGGCTCAACAGGAGTTTCTCCAGGAAGAGTTGTCTCTGGAAAGGAGCTACTGTGGTAGCAATGATACGAAGAGAAAGGTAGGCAAGATTGTTGTTTTGACTTCTGATTTACTTGTGCTTTTTGCAGGAGGCTAGTTTATTTACATGTCTTGGGGTTTGTGTTCTGGAATTTAATCACATGGAAAAATCTGCCCTCACTTATTCCCTCACCTCTCTGGGCAGTCTCTCCTGGTAGATCTGAGGTGGAAAGTTTTATTCCTTTCCACGTCTTAGGCAGGTACCACATGAGCATTTCTGGTGTTTCACAGCCCATCGAGGCTGTGTGAGTGCTTGGCACCCCAGTTCACAGTGGCTTTCTCGGTGCAGTTCTTTCACAGCCCCACTGTCCTCTTGCTGATGGGTTTGTGTTCTTCCTGTGTTGCTGTGACCCTAAATCTCACACCCCAAGGTGTGTCCTGAAGTCAGAGGAGGCCACCTCTCTTCATTGGTAAGTTTTGTGTGCTCCTCAGCTTGTTAGAAGAGCTGAGAGTGCTGAGGCTGCCTGGCCCTGGGGCTCTGTTAGTTCCCTGTCAGAGGCATTTCCATCGTGTGACCCATTTATTTGGAGTTTAAAACGCTGAAACTGGAGGGATGGGCTTCCCTAAGGGTGCAGGGTGGGAGAGGGGAGGTGGTGGCACGGTCACTGCTCTGTGCAGGCTTACCCTGTCCATTTCCAGTGCTCTAGGCGTGCTGGAGCTGCGTTGTCCTTCTGCAGGGTGGGTGCTGTGTGCAGGAATGAGGTGGCAGAGCAGCGTTAGCTCCTTCCCAGCTCTGACACGTCGTGTTTACTTTCCAACAGATGCTTTAGTTCCTGTGGTGTTTCCCAGCGCCAGTTCAAAGCCAAACCCGATCCTACTGCGTTTTCCAGACTCTTCCTTTCCAATACCTCATTCTCTCCCTTTCATTTGGAAAAGGAGTGCTTTTGCTGATGGAAGGGGTGTTTTCCAGCAGTTATTAGGTGGTTTTGTATGCCATGGAGTAACTTCTCCTACTTTGTGCCTGCTGCTTTGGGATCTGCTCCACAGCATGCTCAGGAGAGGAATGCCTTGTGCCATAAGCTGTTAAAGTAAATTGGATTTTTGCCAAGATAGTCCAAACTGATAAATTATCTCTTCTCCTAAATGTGTAATAAGGGACAGGATAATTCTTTGATGCTGTTTGGCTCTTGCACAGTGTTTTTCATTCACAGTTAAAAGTTTGTTTTTCCCAACAAGGAAGCTCCTGTCAGATGCTGATGCAAGATGTTCCTTTAGAAAACTGAAATTATTAAGTAACAGAAACATATTAATGAGTGTGCTCATTCAGACACTAGCCCTCTGTTTCAGGTGTTTTTGATTTACTGCAGGACACTTAAGGAGAGAGAGAAGGGATTTTAAAAAAGTCGTGCACTAAATATCTGAACTTCTCTTGTAACATGAGAAGATTGTCCCCCTCTTTTCTCAGAGACTCTGCTGTGTGTGCCTTCGTGTTTTTGGTAATCATATTGAAAAATTCACATTTTCCTGTCTGTGGTGTTGGGTGATAAATATCTCATTGCTGGTTTACACTTAAACTGTTTTGGAAGAGTGAAAAGAGCAATGAGTGCTGCAGGTTGGGGGAAAAAAATTAACTTCAGTTACAATTCTGATGCTAAGTGGGAGGAGCATTGTGTGTCCTGCTGTGAAATACGTTGTACTGTCAGCCCGGGCTCTCCAACCTGCCAGTGGCTTCTTGCTGCTCACTGAGTGTTACCCGAGGACAGGGCACTTGTATTGTTAAAAAGCTTTTCCCCCCTAAATAAAGGACTGCTGTGTTCCACTGCTGGTTTCCAGCTTCTGCTGACACATTTCAGATGAAATGATGATGTGGGGAGTTTTGAGGAATCTTTTCACATCACAAAACTCTTCTGGGCTCAGAAAAAGGCTGGAGGTCTTCTCATGCCGTGACTTCTGACGGCCGGGCTCAGGCACTGGTGCAGTATTAGTATTTGATGGTAAAGGATGTGGGATGGAACATGATCAGGGAATTTGGAGGAAGGCTAAACAGCTTGTTGGTGCCTGAAAGGACAGCCCAACTGCTGGGCAGTGCAGTTCATTGATGACAGGCAGCTCTTTCAGGCACTGCTCTCGATCAGTTACTGTGTGTCATATACGTGTCGGTATCTTTGAAGGCAGCTCATTATTCCACCCACTTGCAAGTGGATCTAGAGTTGCTATTGTTAATTCTTCGCGTGTGTGAATCACTGGAAAAGACAAAGTCGGAAATAGAAACAATACACAAAGAGGGTTGGATAAGGACCTCACACCACTTGGTGAGGAACCGGTCTGGGACTGGCCTGCAAGGCCCGGTGTGGCAGTGCCCTGCCTTCCCTGCTGTGCCACGGGCACCAGCAGTGTGGCAGTGCCCTGCCTTCCCTGCTGTGTCACCAACGGTGTGGCAGTGCCCTGCCTTCCCTGCCGTGCCACGGGCACCAGCAGTGTGGCAGTGCCCTGCCTTCCCTGCCGTGTCACGGGCACCAACGGTGTGGCAGTGCCCTGCCTTCCCTGCTGTGCCACGGGCACCAGCAGTGTGGCAGTGCCCTGCCTTCCCTGCTGTGCCACGGGCACCAGCAGTGTGGCAGTGCCCTGCCTTCCCTGCTGTGTCACGGGCACAAGGGCCCGGAGCATGGCACACGAGCCAAGCCTTGGGCTTGTTCTCCTGTGATTACAGGCCGGAGCAGCTGAGGCTGTGCATTAGTGCTGCCTTTCATTAGCTTCTTGCTTTCTCCTGTATTAAATATTACTTAATTGACTGTGGCATAAATGGGGATAATAGCTTTGTTCCCAGTCCTGATCATTTTATAGCTGCCTCTGCTGAGGGTTTGAAAGGCTCCAGACAGATCCGCACTGGCACACGTGGAGGTGAGTGCTGTGCCCGGGCAGGGGTGGGGAGAGGAAGGGGCTGGCTGCTACCTGAGAGCTGGAGTGACTGTCCACTGTACCTTTAGTGAGGCCAAGGGAGGAACAGCCAGAGAAATCAAAGTATATGGATACAGATTGCATTTCTGCACTGTGATCAACAGCCAAGAGTGTTTATTTGGTGCTTTTTGATGCAGATCTTTGTCCTGATGCTGAGTGCAGAAAATGTTGGGGTTTTTTTTGGGGGTTTCTTGCCATCCGTGTCCATGAAAGTGACTGAAAGCCTCTTCCCCCACAGTGTGGGTTAGTGGTGACGTTTCTGTACAGACAGCACCTTTAGGTTTTTCACTTGCAAGTGTTCTTGGGAGTACATCCTGTTCCTGGTGCCCTCTGAAGGGCAGCGTTACATGACAGGCACCAGAAAGAACCAAGTCATGGGACCAGCTACAAGGAAGCATTTGTGTTCAGTGGGTTATTAAAAACTGCTGATCATTCACGCTGAGAAATGGAAATGCTTCATCATTTAAGGGGGAGTCTGCTAAAATCCAGGTGTCAGAAAGCATAGAAATACTTGAATAGGGTAAAAGTTGCAGAAAATAACATTGTTGGTGGTAGTTTTAGTAGCTCAGAAAGGTGGTTGAGTGGTTTGTTTTTTTTTTTAATAAGAAGCAAATGTTGAAGGTAACTAAGTGAGCCCTGTTGAATCCTGACTGGATATTAGAAATGTTTGGTTCCTCCAGCTCCCCCTCTGTCACTGCCCAGCAGGCTGAGCAGTTGGTTTGTAAACCTCATAGTTGAGTGCTGCTTTTTGTATTAGGTGTTTCTTTTTTATTGTTATTTCCATAATGACCTAGCTGTTCAAACCTGACAACTTCTGCTGAGAAATTCCCATGTTGAAAGGTGTAAAAATGGAGGGAGGGGTCAGGGTGAGAATGTTACAACTTTCTTCTGGTTGGCCCAATCTTTATGGCAAAGCTGTGTAAAATATATTGCCCCAAGTGGATCACTGTGTTAATCAGCTTCAGCCTTGAGAGTGGATGTTTGTTCAGTGTGAGTGGTGTGATTGTACAGCAGGGAGGAGGTGAACAAACTTACTTTAATTACACAAATATTTGTCCTGAATTTGAGAAGTCAGGAATGGCCGTGAACCATCCTTTTCATTGTCCTCCTTGCCTTTCCATAACTGCAAAGTACTCACAGCTGTGCATGAACCAGTGTTAGAGCTCTGTAGTATTTTCAGTGTTTCATTTTTATTCGGTATTAATACGTCATTAAGCATCTTTTTTGGGTTTCTCCCTGCACCACTTCAGTCATCTGAGTCTCAGCAACAATGGCTGCTTCAGTTTCCCTGGAGGAAGTGACTGTTTCCTGTGCGTCCACCAAAGCACGTGCTTCATTGAAGCCTGCCTTTATCAGAGCCGGGAACTGCACAGAGATGTCTGGAACAAGCAAGCTGAAAACCTACTGTAAAAACACCTGCATGGCTTTTTGCACAGCAATGTACAAATAAAACTGTGGGTACATCTTGTCTTTGCAAGGATGAGCACTTTTATCTGACACATCTCTCCAGGCTGAAAAGTCGTCTGCTCAGATATGGCTTAGACAGCACAGACCCCTGAGGACTGTTTAATTGCTATGCAATTAAATTAACAGATACTGTGATCAGACTGGAGATGTGCTTATATTAAGGGACTGATCAGACTGGAGATAATTAAGGGACATCTCCAGACCCTTACTGCTACTGCCTGCTCACTGATTTCCTGGTGTTTGGGGCTTGTTATTGCCACTTCCCTGATTGCCGAGGTGCCAGCAGTGATCTTGGCCTTGCCCGCCTGGGAGGGGGCCAGGAGGGCTCATGGAGCTCCAGCTTCCTGCACCAGTGCCCTTCTGTGGGCATTCCAGTGTGGAATCCTCGATTGTCTTTGGGTGAACCCCCACAGAGGAGCTGTCCATGGGAGACTGCCAGAACGCCCCAGTGCTTGGAGGGATGCTGCAGGTACTTGGAGTTGCTGTGGACAAGCAGCTGCAGCTCTACAGCTGTTTCTCTCCTGAAACCCAATCTTTGTGTTACAAACCTGTTCAGAAGATCCTGTGTGGTTCTGTGCGGTGCCTTAAGGGGCTGTAGTGGTTGGTCTGGGGTTGGATATCTGCCCCAAAATTGGTGTACAGTACTTGCACAGATAGCTTTTCTCTGATTTTTTAGGATAAGGTTTGAAGGTTTTAATTGGCTTGAGTCGCTTGAGGATGGGTGTGTGCGTGCATCATGCCAGAATTCAGTTGGTGTGTGTAACTTCAGCAAACATTAACAAAAGAAAAAACTGTAAACCTGCGTTTTGTATTCCTCCCTCTGTGTTGTTTGGCCAAGGAGTCTTGTGATCTCACTGTGCTTGTAGCAGACAAGGGGGCAGTGGGTAATGCATCGTGTTTCTAATAAATAATATAGAAGTCTGCTGCAAATGAACCAGCAGAACCTCGTGCCTCTGGTGTTGTACAGAACAGTACCTTGGGCTGGGATCTTAAGCCTACCTCAGGAGGAGCCAGTAAATCCCTGGAAAGCTGGGTAGCAAGGACAAAACTAAGGCATGTTGAAACATGTACAGCAATGCTGTTTATTAACAGCCAAGTGAAAGATAAACTTGGCTTTATGAAAACGCCTTTCAGTTTCCTGAGCCCTTTGTTGCAGCTGATGCCCTCTGCACTGCTGGACTCGGGCTGCTGCAAAGCCATCAAGATGAGCATTGTGCAGCTTCCCACTCGCTGCTGAGCCCCTGTTCTGTTCTCAGCTGCTTTGCCATGGTTTTGGTGAAGTTACTTGTGAGGAGCATGTGTGGGAGCACATGCCTTGCAATTCTTTCTATCCAGCCACGGAGTAGCCTTAACAAAAGATCCTGTTATTTGTCTCAAATAGCTTTTCTACAGTAGTTAAATAATATAGTATTTTATGGAAATTCTGTGTAATATGTTGATCTCTAGTGCTGTGTCTGGGTCAGTAGAAAGCAGCACATTTTGCTCTTGAATGCCCTTGTCTGTTACTTCAGTTAATTCCTTCGGTACTGTCATGGTACAACGTGTCCAGGTACTGCAAACACTGGAGCTCTGCTCTGGCTGGTTCAGTGGTGTTTGACATCAAGTGCTGCTTTTGGGGCTTTGACAGAAGTCTGGCAAGTGATAAATATTTCTTCCCAGCCTTCTTTCTGAGTCAGGAGCTGGCAGCTGATCTGTGCTGTGAATGGGATCTGCTGCCTGAAGCACAGAGAGATCTGAAGGCTCCTTCACCTCCACAAGGTGTCTTGGGGTGTAACTGCCTTTGGTGTTGAGCATCGTGGTCATGTTCCCAGGTTGCAGCAGTGGGCATCTTCCTCTTGTGTGAGACCATCACATGCTTGTGCTCAGCCTCATCTCACAGAGTTCATCTCAAAGTCCTACCAAAAATTGATAAATCCTATAGTGCTTAAAACAGAAGAAATGTTACATTTAGTGCTTATTTATTTTTATGTTCTAAGTATTCCAAACATTTCTCTTTTACCATGGTGTAGTTTCAGACATATCAGAAGATATCTTGCTCCTTGTGGCATTCACTGTTAATTCTTTCCTTAAAACACTGTGTTTAACCCTGGAAGCACAAGAGAAATGAGAACTAATGTTCACTGACATTTTGCTCTTTCATCTGGGTGGAAGCACTTGGATGTTGCAGTGGCAGGTTTGAATCTCAAGTCAAATCTCAAATCAAAGCCCAGCATTTGGTTTGCTGGGCTGCAACCCAGAGTGGTAGGAATGTGAGTTTGCCTTCTCTGGAGTTTAGGAGGTGGTTTATGGCTGAGATGAAAATACAGCTTTTTAAAGACTATTGGAAATGAGTAGTTCACATGATTAAATTTAATGTAAAGGTTCTGCAGTCATCTCTGTCCCCATCATTAGTGTGTTCCTGTCAGGTAATGAAAGAAAATACAGCATGGAGACTCACATGTCTTAGGAATGTGATTGTTGTACAGATTAGTGACTTTTTTTAACTTCGCATACTGCTTGCTTGAGAAAGATAAGTCTTTTGTGAGCATCTCTGAAATTGTCAGCAAACCCCAAGTTCTGTCTTGGCTTGGAATAAAGATTTAGTGTTTTTCGAAGTTAAGTCAAAAAAACATGGCTGGGAAATGAAAAATCCTATAAAATGACATTTTTGGCTTCTTACCATGACCCGCTCTCCCCTTCTTCCTTCCATTTCAAAGAGACTGTGTCTTTGATTCATGATGCCTTCTTTCTTATTTTAGCCACTCACATTCATTTAAATGGACATATTTTCTAGGTGAGATCTTGGAATTCTTGAGGAATTTGGGAATGTTTTAAAAAACAGCTTGTGTATTTTGTGAATGGATATGAAATATTCCAGCATCTTGTTGGTGACATAATTTGAGAAATGCAGTTGTGCCTGTGCTGATCTCACAGCTCTGAGTACTCTGTGCTGCTCACATTGCAGGCTGCACTTGGGTTTTAGCTGGGTTTCAGTTTGGGTTTTAGCTGGGCTGCTCCTTGACAGACAGAGCAATTCCCAGAGTGGTTGCTGTAGCATTTCATTAAGGAGCCTTTTCCACCGAGGCAGGGAAGGCTCCTTTCCCACTTAGCATCCTAGCAGGAGTAGAGGAGAGCCTCAGCTCCTTGCCTGCTGCTCTGGGCCTTCAGCTCTGCTGCCCCTGTTCCCACCTCCCTCCTGGGAGGGTTCCTGTGCCTCAGGGCTCTGCCTGTCCTCACCACGCTGCCCGAGGGGCTGCCTGAGCATTGCCTGGCTCCCTCAGAGCCATCTGGCTGGGCACATCACAGCTCTGGAAATGCTGGGGCTTAGGAGTGCTCCTCAGTCAGCTGCCCAGAACGTGTGAGCCATCAACACAAAACTGCAAATTGTGCTGTCACAGATTCAGTAAGGAATTAATAGCTAAGAAAGATATTGATATTGAAATGACTGCTGGGAGCATAAGGGAACTCCTGGCACTGCTGAGGCCCCGTCTGGAATCATGGGGTCAGCTTTGGGCCCCTCATGATAAGGAAGACGTTGAAGGGCTGGAGCGTGTCCAGAGCAGGGAGTAGAGCACAGGTGTGATGAGGAGCAGCTGAGGGAGCTGGGGAGGCTCAGGGGGGCCCTTCTGGCTCTGCACAACTCCTGACAGGAGGGGACAGCCAGGGGGTCAGGCTCTGCTCCTGGGGACAAAGGGACAGGACAGGAGGAAAGGGCCTCAAGCTGGGCCAGGTGAGGTTTAGATTCGGCTATTAGAAACAATTGCTTCATAGAAGGGGTGGTCAGGCATTGGAAGGGGCTGCCCAGGACAGTGGTGGAGTCACCATCCCTGGAAGTGTTCAAAAAACATGTGGGTGTGGCATTTTAGGACATGTTTTAGTGATGAACATGGCAGTGCTGGATTAACAACTGTAGAACTTGTTGATCCTGGAGGGCTTTTCCAACCTTAATGATTCTGAGATTCATGTTACCTCAAAAGTATTTAAAGAAAAACTGATCCACTTATATCCTGGGAAATATTTGGTTTTAATTACCACACTAGGAAATTCCTATATTAGAAGGATTTATGCAAAAATATAATTGGTGTTGGGCAAGATACCCAAATTTTTTTGCTGTGTTAGTATGTAAATGTTAGGAGGTTTTTTCTTCCAAATATTTGGGCCTTGCTGAGTGTCTACAATTCTTTTCATTGCATGAAGTGGTTGTTCTCCCTCCTGCTGTGTGCTGTGGCCCCACTGAGCACTCGTGGGCTGCAGTGGGAGCTGTGGGTGTGGGTCAGTGGGAAGTGCTTTGGTGCAGTCCTGTCCAGCGCTGTGCCCAGGTCAGGGTTCCACAGCCTCACTAAGGATCCGCTCCTGCCTCCCGGTTCCCTCGCAGTTCTGTGGGTGGGAGCTGTGGCAGCAGATCCAGCTGGGTGTGGTGCTTGGCTTTCAGATTCAGGAGGGAGACTGAATAGATCAGATTTCCTCATATTGCTCATTCACGGCGGTGCTGCTCCACAGGATTAACAAAAAGTTAATACCTGCTGATCCTGTAAAGCTTTCTATTTATAGTGCCCGTCGTTCCTTGGAGTGTTTTGGGATTTGAAGTACAGCTGTTTCAGAAGGACTTCTTTCTGCTCTCTCTAATCCCATTTTTTCAGTTGCAGATCTGATCCTGAGTTCTGTAATATTCTTTTCCAGAAGCTGGACTAAGTGGTAGGCAGGGATTTGCCTGTGGGATGTTGGGGCTGGTGACTCTGGAGCCTGTTTGGCTGTTGCAGGCTGGGCACTGCTGAGCTCCCCTGTACTCTGTTGTTTTCCCCTCCTGCTCACACCGTGGTTTCTGCTCAATTCTGAAGAGGTTGCCAGGAAGATTAAGCTAATGTTTGAATACTCTGGGGATGGGTGCAGTGGGAAATAAGTGAGACTTTTGGTTACGGATGTAAAGACTGAGAACCCGTGTGTCACTGTTCTTCTGCCTTGAGAGCCATCACTGGCCTCACTGCCCAGGATGTGGCAACAAGATACACATGTGAGGGATTCTGTGACACTGTTCCAGCATGCTCTTCTGTGGGCATAAAATATTCAAGGCCAAGTACAATATATTTGTGGCTCAGTTGCATGTTGTGTAAGTCACTCTTTCAGCATCTTTAATGAAGTATTTATTTTCTACTCTCAGAAGGTTTTTTCAGTTTACACTCAAGAGTTTAAACTTCCCAGGTGAGTTGTCAGGACCTGAATCACTCTCAGATGAAGGGTTTAAAATCCCAAATCTGCTTCTGGGTAAAGTCACCTGGTCACTAGGTTGTTGAGTGTTTGGGGGTGATGCCATCTCCAGTTCTGGCAGATGCAATCCACTCACCTGTATCCAGTAGAACAGAAGGGTAGAGGAAGGTGTTGTTTGGTGTCTGCAGTGCCCTCCCTTAACATGAGAATTCCCACTGTAAGGATAGTATTTCTATCCCAAACACAGGCATTCAGGAATATCTTAAATTCCCTCAAGTTCATTTATTTGTCTGCTAAACACCCTCAGCTCTCCCAGCCTGGCTCCAGAGCAGAGGGGCTCCAGCCCTGGCAGCATCTCCGTGGCCTCCTCTGGACTGGCTCCAGCAGCTCCACGTCCTCCTGATGTTGTTCCCCAGGGCTGGGGCAGCTCTGCAGGTGGGGTCTCACCTGAGCAGGGCAGAGGGGCAGAATCCCCCCCTCCCCTGCTGCCCATGGGGGGCTCAGCCCAGCCCAGGGGGGGTTTCTGGGTCAGTGCCCATGGCCGGGGCAGGTTGAGCCTCTCACCCACCAGCACCCCAAGTCCTTCTCCCCAGGGCTGATTTCCATCCATTCCCCACCGACTGTTTCTAGCAGCAAACTTTTGTGACTTGAGTAGTGTCACTTCAGGACATTTGTAAAAGAATAAAAAATGGTTGCATTAATACACAAGAAATAGTGTAAAGGGGAAAAAATGTTGATTAAAGTCAGGCCAGTAGACTTGTATGGTGAAAATATCATTTTGGAGGAAGGTGGTGGTATTCAGGCAGGGATTAGGTAATCTGGTTCTGACCTGGTTCCTCTGGCAGTTAGGAATGTGAAATACCCTGGTGCATGCATGGCTTTGAAAAGAGAGATTATTTCTTTGCATTTAAATTTTCATGATTCCTGTAGCAGATGCCTTCAGTACTTAAAAAATAATTAATTGGGAACTGGAAGAATCTTTGGCTGAGCAAATTCTGCTTATAAAGTAAAATCCGTGCAGATAATTTTAAATCACATGTTTGCCACATCCTTCCCACAAGCACAGATGTGATTGCTTGGAAAGATGTGAAGCACCAATATTTAAATGTAAACATTGTGACATTTGGCTCTTTGAATTGCTGAGAAATTCATAGAAATAACTGTTATTTATCAGAATGTGTAAATGGCAAAAGGGCTCATGTAAGTTGAGAACCAGAGAGGGGGTTCATGACTTCCATGGAGCTTTCCATGGCTGGGGGGATCCAGGAAGCTCCTGTGTCCCATCCAAGCCTTGTGTCGTGTCCCTTCAGGCGCAGGAAGTGTTGTGGATGCACACCCACAGTGCCATCATTGGCAGCATGTCCAAAAATGGGGCAGCTCGGCGTGTTTTCATCAGTCACCTTTCATTTGTGGGCTGTTAGCAGGGCTTGGCAGTTTCTCCTTGTCATGGAATGAGCGGGTGTTCTCTGACGTCCCTCTGGAGGCAGCGAGTTTTGGAGCAGTGGTGAGCTCTGGTTTTGTTCAGACCTCTGCCTACTCAGTCTCCATTGAACAGTTTCATGTTTGCAGATTTTTGAATCTAGAGCTTTGGAGTGAGTGGTGTAGTTGTGAGGGAGAGGCGGAAGGGACAGCCACCAAAGAAGCATCTCATACTTTTGGTTTCGTAATGGAGTTGTGGTGGTTCTTTTTAATCAGTAATTTTGTCAGAATTAAGTGCTTACTAAATTGTGCATGGGAGATTGGTGCTTGCAAATGCTGAGTTCTGCTGCTTCTCCCCACCAACATGCTGGAAACATGAGAAACTGGTGGAGGAGCTCAAAGTTTTGTTTGTTTTCCTCAGGCAAAATACATCTCACAGTGCATCGACGAGATCAAGCAGGAGCTGAAGCAGGACAACATCGCAGTGAAGGCAAACGCAGTCTGCAAACTGACCTATGTAAGTGCCTTGCTGGGACCCCATGGAATTGCAGCTGGATTTTGTTCTTTCCTGCTGATTTGGAGCCAGCTTTGAGTCTGGGTGCCTGCTCTGCCTAGACTGCTCCCAGTGCAGGCTGAGGGGAGAGCACCCCCCCAGCTCTGACGCCAGAGGCTGCACGTCCCTGCTCTGTTTGGTACAATTGGATTTTATCCTGATGGGTCAGGAAGTGAATCTCATTTAAGACAAACAAGTAAAAGAAATCGTTTTCAAATGGATTGGTTATTATGACATAGTGACATGAGCACTTGAAACTGGGTTTGTTTCTCTTTGCTCAGTTCCCTTGTTGACAAGGAGAAGACAGAAATTTTGGTAAAGAACTCTTTTTGTGGTTCTATTATGGTTTCTATTAAAAAAGATCAGGAAAAAACCCCTTCACACCAATGCTTATCATAGAATATAATAGAATCACAGAATGATTCGGATTTGAACAGAGCTTAAAGCTCATCCCCCTGCCATGGGCAGGGACACCTCCCACTGTCCCAGGCTGCTCCAAGCCCTGTCCAGCCTGGCCTTGGGCACTGCCAGGGATCCAGGGGCAGCCACAGCTGCTCTGGGCACCCTGGAACTAATGCAGACTGTTTATAACTTGTGATGTCTTTCACTTACTGTGAGTGGTGCAGTGTAACATTGCTCATAAACCTGTGATGTCTTACAGCATCATTTTCAGACTCTTGTTGCATCTTCAGTTTGGGAGGTGTCTTGACCTGTTTTCTTGAGTCTCTTATTTCGGAAGTTTATCTTGGCTTCTCTGCTCACAGTTACAGATGCTGGGCTATGACATCAGTTGGGCTGCTTTCAACATTATTGAAGTTATGAGTGCTTCCAAGTTTACATTCAAGGTGAGTTCTCTGTAAATGCAGCTGTCCTGGCCAATCTGTCAGATACCTTTTGTGAAAAGCCAGGGTATTTTTATGTGAAGATCACCTGAGATTCTTAGTACCAGGCTTTTTTATTTTGTAATAGTTTTATATTTTTCTTGAAAGATTTATTTTATGTTCTGTTGCAGACCTTTTTCACCAAACAGGGTGGAATGTTGCTTCCTAAGGAATGATTTCCAAATGGGGCTTTATACCTGAAGTTCAGGAGTCAACACAGACAAAATAATTGTAGTAGACAATCCTACCTTATTTCTGCAGCTACATGGTCACTGAACTGTGTTGTAACAAAATAGAGAAGGGGAAGGTGGTTTTATTATCCCTAAGACAGATAAATTATCAGCAGAACAGTACTTGTCTGAATTTATTCTTTTTTGATACAAACCCCCTTTTCTAGGGGACCCCTCTCATACCTCTTCTGTTATACAAACCTACTTGTTCATCTTTTTAATATTGCTTGTAAAGCCACCAGTTGTTTTCCACCTAAACATGGTCTCAATTGACTTTAAAAGCAAACTTTGTTTTCCTCCTTGCCTTTTCCCAGCGCATTGGTTACCTGGCTGCCTCCCAGTGCTTTCATGAAGGAACTGATGTCATTATGTTGACGACTAATCAGATCCGAAAGGTAAATGTTCTGTTCTTCATTTTTCTTGCGTGCTCTCCCTATTTGTACTTTCACATCTGTACTGAGTATTTCTCCGTTAGGAATAGAGAGGTGTTTAAGTAGAATTCTTGATTTGCAGTCTCCTGTCATTCCACAAGCAGAGGGATTAAAGAAACACTCAGGAGCTGTGCACATCCCTCCCTGTGCTGTCTCATGCCAGCTCTGTGTGTGCTCAGCACAGAGAATGGTGACAGAAATAACTTTGCTGGTCTCTAGGCAGTGCTTGTAAGAATGTAACAGGCAGGAAAAATGTCCTCATTCCTGAAGTAAAATGAGCAGTGGCTCAGGAGTGACATGGTTTCTACTTGTGAGGGATCTTCTTGTCTGTAATTCCACATCAGACTCTGTCTTCTCTGGTAGAATTGGGTGTAAAAATGGTGAAGAGTGTATGGAAAGTTTTGTTCTGTATTCATGTACCCACGTGTGAATTCATTTTCACAGAGCTTGATCACTTAGAGTTACTGGTTTGCAGCATGGTTTTCCCGTTCTTGAAGTTACAGATATTTTTTTAAAGCTCTTAACTTTCATTTTTTAAGTATCACTGCTTTAAAACTTGACTGATCCAGTACAAGATGTGCCTACATTTTTATCATCTGAGGAACCAAAATGTGTTTTCCTTGCTTAAAAAAAGAGCAGTGGGATGTTATCCAGTATCTTCCCTAAAGAACTAGTGCTTTTCCCTTTATCTTTTAAACTATTCTATGCTGAATGTGAAAATCTATTGTCTTTATTTTGGACACTTTATTTTACTGAATTTCAGTCACTTACTGGCTACTTCCACTTTGTGCCCAAGTTTTTACATAAAAGATAAAAATCTTTCTTTATGCATTTCATGTTTCATTGATCCAACAACTTGAGATTTGAAGGATTTATCAGTTTTAAAAATACATGAGAGCCAGAATAAATTGCAGGTTTTTGCTCCTTAAGACGTAGATTGCATTATTCTTAAAGTAGATTGTAATTTCCCACCTCCTGCAGCAGGTTTTTAAATGAGATGCAAATGGCACAGAACCCTAAGGGCCTGACTATGTTTAGCTCTCCTGAAGCAGCTTCAAGTATCCATCTGAATCTGGACTCTTAATTCAGCAGTCCATGTGGGAGTGCTCTGTGCAGCTTCTTCATGTTTGTGTTTCCTGATATACAATTTATAGTCTATAGTTGAACATGCAGATTAATTTTACTATGGGTAAGTGACTTAAGCTTAGAAAGACCTGAAAGACTCTGGAGGGCTGGGTAGGATACTGACTACAAATAGATCCAAGGAAACTTGACCAGGAAGTGTGTTCCACACACATCACTCGTGTCCTGTCTTTGTGGACTGGAAGTTGTGGTGCTGCCAGCAGCTCGGGAGAAGAATAATCTCATTTCTCTACTAGATTGAGGTGGAACACCACTCACCAAGAGTGCTTGTTCCCAGTGAACTTGATGGCACTTGGAGTTGGACTTAGCAGGGTTAGTGTTTAATACCAGTTTTTTAGGACTTTAAATATGTTTATGATCCTGTAATGAGTGTTTAAAAACTATTTCCATTCCCAAAACACCACCAAGGTGCGAGCTCTCTGATTGCTTTTATGTTACAGTCATCCATCTCTTGTTTAATTATGGTTCTTCGTGCCCATTATTAAACCCCAGGCTGGCTGTAGTTTAGCAGGTGTTAGTAGTTGATACATAAATATTCCCGTGAAGCAGAAGCTCTGCTTCATGTATGTTGAATGAATAAAATCAGTCTGAGGCAGTTGTTTCTTGACATTCTGTGTGATCTTAAATTTTTGAGCGTGTTTCTCTTTTTTTAGGATCTGAGTAGCCCTAACCAGTATGATACTGGAGTTGCACTGACTGGCTTGTCCTGTTTTGTTACTCCAGATCTTGCCAGGGACTTGGCAAATGACATCATGACATTGGTGAGTTGATGAGGTTGAAATGGCTTTACTCTGTAATTATAGAATGTTAAGTTATTCAAATCTGGTAAATATCTTAAATTTAAAACTGATACATGCGAAACCTGCTGCTTCATTCTTGTGGGGGTTCTGGAGAGTTTTTACAGATCTTAGTTAGATCAAGAGGATCACTTTGAATTACATTCATTAGTTTTGGTGATAAACAACAGTATTTTGCTCTTGCCTCAAAGCTGAGTTTTCAAAAAGCTGTTGAGTCTCCCAGGAAGAGCTTCGGTGACAGGAGTGTGAGCACAGGAGCTCTGGAAACACAGGTGTGCTCAGAGCCTGACTGCAGTTGTTTCATTAACAGATGTCTCACACAAAGCCTTACATCAGGAAGAAGGCAGTGTTAATCATGTACAAAGTGTTTTTGAAGTACCCAGAGTCCCTCCGTCCTGCATTTCCTCGCCTTAAAGAGAAACTTGAAGATCCAGATCCTGGTGAGTGGATTTTAGTGAATTCCTTCTGCTCTCACACGTGGAGGTCCATGTGCTTGTAGAGCTTGTGGAGAAAAGAATACATGAAAAATGCTGTCATCATCTTTTGGGCACTGACTCACCTGTTTCAGGGTAGGTGAGCATAGGAGAGTTTTGGTGGGTGTTGCCATATTAGAACATGTTCTTTAAAATGTCCATTTCTTCAAACCCACAGCTACTGAAAATGTATCAGTGGGTTAGACCTTAATGGACAAAGCAGTTTAAAGTTTCCTGATTTGTTGCTTACTGAACTTGGCTATTGAAAATATTTCAGTTGATTTCAGGGTGTGGATCTCTGGTTTTGTTACTTACTGTGCTTTTTTTTGCAAGCTGCATCTGTTGACTTGCAGTGGACACACTTAGTATGATTTAACATTCCTTAGTATATTTTTATTTTATTTGAGTCCAGACTGATCTTTGGGCCCCTCAGTACTGTGTCAGTGCAGGTCAGCAGCACACAGGAAATCTGCAATTGCTCAGTATCATATTCACATTTTCGCTCAGTCTTCAGGAGGTGCTGGTGTTCCCTCACTGCACCAAAACACTTGTTTTAAGAATTCTGTGTGTGTGATGTGATGTGTATCTGAGCTCCACTTGATTTGTATCTGCAATTACAGGGAGAAATTTAATTGCATTTCCTGGACTGTTTTATTGTGGGCATGGAATATTCATCTTCCAGGGACAGTGTTATTAAAGAAAGCAAAATCCCTCACCTGCAGAGAGAGGAAGAAATTGCCTGTTACGCTTAGTGAAGAGAAGGATTGCTCTCTGCTAGGACACCCAGCCTGTCTAGACTAAAACATTCCAAACTAACAACAACCTGTGTAAGAGGCTGAGAAGGGAGTGAATGTGTCCAGTCAGATTGTTTAAGGAATTGTTATTTTTGTTTTGTATTTAAGCATTTTTAAATGTTACATATCAGAAGTCAAGAGTGATTGGAAACTTTCTGGTGGCTGATTATTGATTGTGTTGTTTGTGTTCCACAACCAGCTCTCCACAGTCCAGGGCAGGGATGTGGCAGTGTGCTGTTTTTTCTCGTGCTGGACCCAAAGCAGATACCTGGCTTGCTGCTATATTAGAAAATAGCCAGAATTAAATAAAACCCCTTCTCAGTTTGCTTTTGCATCCCTGTATTTACTTTACTGCCTCAGGGTTGGGAATGAGGCAAAACCATTGGACACACAGGTCTGAAGCTTCAGTTACTTTTGCTGTGGGGGTTCTGCACCAGAAACTTCAATTACAATGGAGGCATTGATGAGATTTGTGCTTTTCCCACTTGTTTTCCCCAGGTGTGCAGTCTGCTGCAGTAAATGTAATTTGTGAGCTGGCTCGACGCAATCCCAAAAATTACCTTTCCCTTGCTCCGCTCTTCTTCAAGTTGATGACGTCGTCAACCAATAATTGGGTTCTCATTAAAATCATAAAACTGGCAAGTATTCTGCTTTTTGTGTACAGGGTTAGGGTTCTCATTAAATTACCTTGGGTGTGAAAATGGATTTCTTGCTGGGAGGCATAGTTACCATTCAATCTGAATAAAAAGAAACCAGGAATATCTTCTAATGTTTGTGAATGTAACCAAAGAGAAAAATATGTTAATATAGTTGGTTTAAATATAGTGAGCTGTAATTTACATAATGTTTTGGAGCTGTTGAAAAGCAGCTATTAACTCACTTTACATCTCTTTGAATAGTTTGGTGCTCTTACTCCATTAGAACCAAGACTGGGAAAGAAACTGATTGAGCCCCTGACCAACCTCATCCACAGGTTTGTGTGACAGGTCCTGCCTTCTTCAGTCAGGACTGAGGAAGGGCCTGGAGGGTGGGTCAGTAGCTGGGGTGAGGATGCATTTTATAACTTTCTCTTGACTTTTGGTATATTGAAGATAATCTTAGATCAGGGTTGTTTCTGAAAAAACTTGAGTGAAGTAAAATACCTTAAAGGAGAGTCTCTGGGTGTCTGACTGTCAGCATGAATTCCTCCAAAGGATGGATGAAAATTGGAGCAATTTGCTTTCCTTTCACTGCATTTCAAGCTGGAAATGACTGTGGAGGATGTATAAAAACCCTGGCTTAAAAAAGGCTCAGCTGTGTATTTACCTCTCCTGTTCACCTCACACATTTGATTCCTGACTTTTGGGAATGCCTTACCCACCAAAGCAGTGTGACAAGGAATATATTAAAGCCCTTTCTCATGCATTTGGCAGCTCAGATGTGTTTTGAAAGAGGTTCTTATAATATATATGTTCTAAATGTAGATTAAATAAAGTTGAAGTTATTTCCTTGTCCCTTGTTAATGCTGGTTCATGGTGGTGTAGTGGTTCTAATTCTGAACTGAAATCAGGAAATAGATGCCTTGGAGGGAATGCATGGATTCTGCCTGTTATGAAGAGCAAGTGTGATCTTATGCAGGAGTTGAGTGAGAAAGTTCATTTCTTTTCATGTGACAGGGCAAGGTTTTTAAGCAGATATCTGTGTAGCCTTGAGAGCAGCTCTAGCCAGGTGATTTCTGTCCATCCTCATATTCCTTTAAGGCAGGCTCAGAACAGACCAGCATCCAGGTCCCTCCAGGGAGCTGTCAGCAGTAACAAACAGATACAACCCACCAGAAAAAGCAGGCAATCCCAGCTCCTCTTCCCAGCTCCCACATTAGTAACTCTGAGTCATGAGGACTGAATCCTTTCTGGCTTGGCCTCCATTCTGTCATTTTGGGTCTCATAATGAGTCACAGACCTTGAGCTGTCCCACCAAGTGCCCGGGGAGCAGAAGTGTTGGTCTTGGTTCTCAGCATCCCAGGATGACCCTCAGGGCATCGCTGTGTTGCTGCCTCTGGAGCTGTGCTCCTTCCTTGTGTACCCTGCACTTGGAACCTGCTCCTCTGGGGCTTGGGAGGTTCCTGGTTCCCTCTTGTACAGATTAGGCTTTGTAAGGACCTCTGCAATCCTCAGAATTGCACTGTCTGTGTGTTCAGCTGGCACAAGCAGCCTTGAATTTGAGTTTTGGGGGAAATCAGACACTGGAAATGGGTTGCTGACATCCAGGGATGGGAAGTGTGTTCCTGCATCCCAAGCCTCTGCTGCTGGGGTGTGACTCAGTCACTTGGAGAGAGACTTGGGCTTCTCTGCCTGCCTTGTCATCAATTTTTGACCTTGGACAGAGGATTTAATTTGATTCTTGGACAAGATTGCTTCAGTATTGTGTGACTGGTGTTGGAGTTTGAGTAACCACTTCCTTCTGTATTCCTTGTGTCAAAGTGCTCTTACTTGCTGCTTTTCCAGGAAGATTTTTGGGTTTTTAAACATTTGTTTAAAAATTCTTCCCCCCAACAGTTTTTAAGTGAGAATCATTTCATCTGTTTGAAGGGATATGGAGCAGAATATTGACAATGTCTTGTGAAGTTCAAGGTGCTAACTAGCTCCAAGATAATGCTGACAACTCTTCAAAATGTGCTGGTTTATTCCTTATTTAATATACCTGATTTCTGTTTCAGCACCTCAGCCATGTCTCTCTTATATGAATGTGTGAACACAGTAATAGCAGGTGAGAACTGAAACTTGGAACCTAGAAAAAAAACGTGATGAACTTTGTCATCAACTGACACCATCTGTAAACCCTTTTTTCTTTAACTTAATGTATTTTATAATGTAATAAGTCTCCTGGCAAACTTTGTGTTACTGTGGGGCTGAAATCCTTTGTTGTCAGTGGGTGAGGCACAGTCACTACAGCTGTGTTGCATTTGCTGAAGGCTGAAGCCAGGTACAGACAATGAGATTATTTATATGCCAGATCCTAAATGTTGCTACAACTACAAAATATACCAGCAGCAGTAGAATTCAAACAAGAGTGATGTCTCTTTGCCAAGTTTTCTTATGTGATGATGGATCAGACATTTTTTTTAATTTTGCAACTTTGCAGTTTAAAAATGGGGTGTAATTCCTTAGAGGAGGCAATTGGAGTTACTGATTGGCAGTTTCAGTTTCTGGGGAAGGGATATGGACTCCATAACTGGGAGGGTGAGAAGAAACAAAGGCAAAAAGGGATAACACAGTATTGCAGCTCAGACTTGTCTGCAATATCAGAGTGTGGAGCAGAGGGTTATTGACATTCACAGTTGGTCTGTCTGTCTCCTGTGGGTTCTTTGGATAATGGTGCAGAACTTGCTGTGCTGGGTCAGTTCAGAGAGGGAAGAGATCTGTCACTCACTGTGTATTCCTTCAAGGAAAGGAGGTGTCGTGATGGGAGGGAGAATAACACAGAGGGTAATTCCATTGTGGATGAGAGTGGCCTTCACTGAGGTCCAGTGGGGTCATCCCGTGGGTAGAGAGGGAATTCACCCACCCAGGACACCTCAGGGATGGTGATGTCAAACTCAGAGCCAACAAACAAGCCCTGGAACACCAGAGGAGCGCCTGGCACCTGCCAGCTCTGGAGGTGACAGTGTCCAGCACAGCTTCCCTGCAGGGACAGAGGGCAGCATGTGGCACCTGCTCAGGCACAGCTGGGCTGGGCTTGGCTGTGCTGTGCCAGCAGCAGGTACCAGGCTGAGCCCACCTTTTCTGCAGTGGGGCTGTGTGCTGCCAGAGCGTTCAAGTGTCCCATATAATCAACAATGGCTGGCTTGATTAAAGCTCCAGTCTAATCACATTAAACTCCAGGATCTGTTGCTGCATCCCATTGCATTAGGAAAGTGCACAATTAAAAATTCAGCTGTACAGTAGCTGCTGACATGGTAACAGCCTTGACTGCTCTGTGATGTCAGTGAAATAAACCCTAGTGAGAGCAAAAAAGAGCAGCTTTGACCTGGCTGTTGCAGGTGTTTCCACCTTTACACCTTTTCTCCTGCCCTCTTATTACTGTTATGGTATATGAAACTGTAAGTTCATGTCACAGCCTTCTCTCCTTCCTCCAGACCCCCAAAAGCCCAGACAAACAGACAAACAATAATCTAGCACCTTTCCCTGAGAGCTGAGCGAGGTGTGGGCTGTCGGGTGTTGTTGTTGCAGTCGCTCCCAGCACAGAAATACTGACTGGAATTTGTGCTTCTGTTTCAGTTCTGATCTCTCTGTCCTCGGGGATGCCCAACCACAGCGCCAGCATCCAGGTGGGACCCTGCGTTTGGGGCTTGCTTGTTCTGCTCTGCTGTGGGATCCCGAGGGCCAGGGAAAATGGGATTGTGTTCCTCTGCCACAAGTTACAGCAGTAGCTCCCTGAAGTGCTCTCACTGGGCAATCCTGGAGACTGAAGCATTGCCTATATAAATTCTCCTACTTAATTCACTCTATAATGCAGAGTTGGAGAGCGTTCCCAACTCTTTATTCATCTCCTCCTGTCAATACAGTCATACAGAGGTTCCTTTTGTTTGGAAGTCTGTTAATGCAACAAAACCCTATCACCTGGAGACCTCAGGTCTTGGTCAGATACTTCTATGTGTATTAAGTAAACTTCATGAAGACTTGTTTTAATTAAGACCTGTAATAAACATGGTGTGGTCTTTTTTTCCAGCTTTGTGTGCAGAAGTTGAGGATATTGATAGAAGATTCTGACCAGAACTGTAAGTATGGTGCTTGTCTTCATGGAGCTGTTGGCCACGAGCACTGGGGAGATGCTGCAGCAGCCTCAGAGGGGTTGTAGTGCCTGGTGTGCTGTAAACAGTTGCTGGGGGGATTAATATGGAAATAATTTTTGATGGTGAGCACTTCTTTATAATAATATTTTTAAAAACAAATGACAGCAATTATTACTGCTGCTTGTGGTCTTGTAAATCTAAAACAGTTCTTTCCATACTCTGGGATTTCCCTTTTTATAGGCTGGCTGCTGGGAAAGCAGTGACAGCTATTTTCAGCAGAGTGAGCATAATAGTAAAATGCAAGAGTGTTAAGTTACTTTAGTGACTGCAAAGAATACTGGGAAGTTCTTAGCTTTAAAATTTCATGCTCAGCCCAAAACAGTGTTTCTATATTTGGAAAGAAGTTTTATTTTGTCTTTCACAGTGAAGTACCTGGGACTGTTAGCTATGTCCAAAATCTTGAAAACACACCCCAAGTCAGTTCAGTCTCACAAGGATCTCATTCTCCAATGTTTGGATGACAAAGATGAGTCCATCCGACTCAGAGCTTTAGATCTCCTCTATGGCATGGTACGTTCCTAACATTTATTTCCTCAGCAGCCCCACTGACCCTTTAGGAAGGTGATGTTTAAGGAAAACATGCAACTTTCTCTGCCCACTCCACAGCAGACTTTGGATAACAACTCCCATATCTCTTCTGGCACTTAAGGACAAGTGAAATATCTGGTTTAGCACGAGGGCTTTAAAAAATCTGATTCAGACTGGATGGAGTTTGTCAGTTCAGGCCCTGGAAATCACCCATTTTGAAATCAATTCCATTGGATATTAATGGCTCCTAAACTTGTTTCCTTTATAAGCAAAAATTGTTTAAACTCTTAAACTTTCTAATCTGGCAGTAGAAGATTCACCTTCTCTTGGATTTCTGCATTGCTGATAGAAATTCTGATCCTCAGCTCTCCCATTGCAAGAGCTGAGAATCACCACAGCTCATCACAGAATCAGCTGGGTTGGGAAAAGCCTTGGAGATCATCAAATCCAATTTATGACCTAACACCACTTGTCAGCCAGGCCATGGCACTATAAGTGCCACATCCAGTCTTTTCTTAAACACCCTGTAAGTTGTGCTGGCTCTTCTTTAACAAAAACATTGAACAGTGTTAATAAACAGGTTCACTTTTGGATTGGGGCCCACAGAGGTGCTTCTGGTTTCTTGTTAATGTGATATGGGTCCAGCAAAGAGCCAGCAGCCACTTTACTGGAGCTGGAAGGACTTGGCTGTGTAGGAAAGTGGTTGAACACTTCACCACCTCTTTAACAGGTCTCCAAGAAGAACTTGATGGAGATTGTGAAGAAACTGATGATTCACGTGGATAAAGCCGAAGGGACAACGTACCGAGATGAGCTGCTGACCAAAATCATAGACATCTGCAGCCAGTCCAATTACCAGTACATCACAAACTTTGAATGGTCAGTGCTTCCAGCTGCCAGCTTGGAGCTCATCACACAAGGGCAGTGCAGGGCTGTGCTCTGATAGCCACCCATCCCTTCCCATAGGTACATCAGCATCCTGGTGGAGCTGACCCGGCTGGAGGGCACGAGGCACGGGCACCTGATCGCAGCCCAGATGCTGGATGTGGCCATCAGAGTGAAAGCCATCCGCAAGTTCGCGGTGTCACAGATGGCCATGCTGCTGGACAACGCCCACCTCATCGCCAGCAACACCCAGAGGAACGGCATCTGTGAGGTGCTCTATGCTGCTGCCTGGATCTGTGGGGAGTTCTCAGAGTAAGTGCAGGCCGAGCCTGGTGTGCTGCGAGGGGCAGCTTTTGGACAAAGCTTTTGGTCACTGAAATTTGGTTTTGAAAGAAGGTTCAGAGTATGCATACCACCAAATTTATTAATGCCACCAAAGTGATTGTTTTTCTCTTGTTCCCTCACACTATTGACTCCTCAGCTCTTTCTAGCCAAGACATTTTTGGCTATCTGATCATTTTTCCTGTCTCTCCAGCCTTGCTCACTCATGCAGGAAGCCATAGTAGTAAATCATAGAATCCCAGAATATTCTGAGTCAGAAGGGACCCTCAGGGATCACTGGGTTTAACCCCTGTCCCTGCACAGACACCCCAACAACCCCACCCTGCCATCCCTGGCAGCGCTGTCCAAACGCTCCTGGAGCTCTGGCAGCCTTGGGGCCGGGACCATTCCCTGGGCAGCCTGGGCAGTGCCCAGCAGCCTCGGGGGGAAGAACCTTTCCCTGAGCTCCATGCCAAGCCCTGGCACAGCTCCAGCCCTTCCTGGGCTCCTGTCCCTGTCCCAGAGCAGAGCTCAGCCCCTGCCCCTCTGCCTCCCCTCGGGAGGAGCTGCAGCCCCCGAGGAGCCTCCCCTCAGTCTCCTGTGCTCCAGCTGAACGAGCCAAGTGCCCTCAGCCGCTCCTCAGACCCTTCCCCAGCTCTGTGTCCCTCCTCCGGACACTCCAACAGCTTTGGATCCTTCTGGTATTGTAGGTATAAGCTGTTAGATCTTAAGACATTGAAGGAAATCCTTCGTCATCTGCCCCCATTTATATTATAGAGAATATGTGCAATCACCATGTTTGCATTAGTTCTTTCTCTCCTCCCTGTTTTGCCCTTGTTAAAAGGTTTTTGCAGAGCCCCATCTTCTGGAAATTAAAAGTTGTCATCTTTTTGCTCAAAATATTTCAGTGCCCACAGGACCCCAATTTTCAGTGTTCTTGTACCAGTATGGTTTTTTAGCTTTAACAGATGTTTTTGTCTCTTGCTTGTGCAGTCGCAGCTGTTACCCAGTTTTAGTCTGGTAGATTAAATAGGTGTGCTACTGTAGTCTCCTCTTACCAGCTGGTTTGGTGTCTCCTAATTGCCACTCTGAACACTGGTTCCAGTTTAAATTCACACTGTAGGGGTGATACTGGGGGAATGCTGGTACAGCTCAGATCTTCATTTTCTTAAAAAAAAAAAAAAAGTTGTACAAAGAAACTACAGATGAAGAAGTAAGAAAACATATTCTTCTTTTCCAGTGTTATCACATTTTTACTTAGAAACAACTTAGCTTTCAGTTTGTAATAGTCCAGTAACTTTTTTGTGCATCTTCCATTTAGTTGTGAGCAGATAATTTTGAGTATGAGCATGAGATCTGTTAAAACGAAGTGCTGTGGTCTATATTCCTTTGTGTATTAAGCACTGCCTGCTGGATTTTATTTTTGCTTGCCTTTCATCTGTGTATTCTGTCCTTACAGACACCTTGAGGAAGCAAACCAAACCCTGGAAGCAATGTTGAGGCCCAAGGTTACGACGCTGCCAGGCCACATCCAGGCTGTTTACGTGCAGAACATGGTGAAGCTCTACGCGTCCATCCTGCAGCAGAAGGAGCAGGCTGGGGAAAAGGAAGCAGCTCAGGAAATTACACAGCTGATGATCGAGCGCCTGCCTCAGTTTGTGCAGAGTGCAGATCTGGAGGTTCAGGAGAGGGTAAGAGAATGAAATTACTTTGGGATTTATCATGGGAAGCCTTGGAGCAGGTCTATGGTTCTCTGTGGCCGTGCACATTTTCTGTAAGCTGTTATCAGTGACAAAGCCCAGATCTTATTGCAGTTTGATGCCATCTCTGAAGGCTGCCAGTAAGATCTTCACTCAAAACAATTTAATTTTAAAATTATTCAAGCATATAAGGGCAGAAAAAGGACCCAGCTAAAAGAGAAGCTTAATATGGACTATTTTACATTTGCTCCAAACCTGCAGTTTATGATGCTTCTCTCAATTCCTTTGATGGTGTAAAACACCTTCTGTTGATTTCAGTCAATTTGTTTGGTTCAGCTTGTTAAATATTACTCTGAAACCCCTTCTGCATTTGTTTTTAGGCTTCTTGCATCTTGCAGCTAATAAAATACATTCAGAAGCTACAAGTAAAAGAAGTTCCTGTAGCTGAGGAAGTGATAGCCCTGTTTGCTGGTGAGCTGAACCCTGTGGCTCCTAAAGCACAGAAGAAAGTCCCTGTTCCAGAGGGGTAAAGTTCCTTCTCTCTCCCAAACCCTTATTTAAACTTTAACTATTAAAGCAAAGTATATGGTGAGACACTGAAATATTCAGGGGTACTGAGTCAAGCTGTTTGCTGCAATTCTTCCCAGCCTGGACCTTGATGCCTGGATCAATGAGCCTCCGTCAGACAGTGAGTCTGAAGATGAAAAGCCCAAAACAATATTTCATGAGGAGGAACAAAGGCATTCCAGACACAGACAGCCAGAAATAGATGAAGAGGAACTGGCCAGAGTGAGTAACTGTTAAAATGCTTTTCCCTGTGTAATTCAGTAGTAATCTAAGTGGTGCTGGAGCAGTGGGGGCTGCTGTGGGTTCTCCATGGAGCCAGGGAGCCCTTCTGCTCTCCATAGCTCAGGAAAGCTGATCACTGGTGTGAGCTGACACTTATGGACTTGAGCAGCTTCTGTGAAGGACTGTAACGTGATTGTGCTCAGCAGTGATCCCACCTTTCCTGCCTCTGACCTCTTTGGTTTCACAGAGAGAACTTGTTATATGAATCTTCACTTCTTCCTCTCCTTGCAGAAGTGAAAACAGGAACATTCCAATTGCCATCAAGAAGTGATGTCTGGGAAGTTATTATCTCTAGTCTATAATTAAAAAGCAAAGAAGGGTATTCTAAGAATATTAGTTATAGTATCATATACAATGACTTGGGACAGAAGAGAACTTAAAGCTCTTCTCATTCCACCCTCTGCCATGGGCAGGGACACCTTCCACTATCTCAGGCTGCTCCAAGCCCTGTCCAACCTGGCCTTGAACTCTTGCAGGGATGGGAATTAGTAATGGAACCTGCAGTTCTATCCTAGTGTGTCTGGTAACTCAGAACTGCTTTATCACACACAAGCTGCTCTGCTCGAGTCTTTTCACAGTAGTTATGTATTGTTCCAAAAATGCAGGCAGCTTTTGTTTTGCACTCTGGTGTCTTTTATCTCTTTGCTTACAAACAAACATTGTAACTTCAAATCCTCCTCTGCTTTTAGCGTCGAGAAGCCCGGAAACAGGAGCAGGCAAACAACCCATTTTATATTAAAAGCTCTCCTTCCCCTCAGAAGGTGAGTCTGAATTGCAATATCTCACTGGACTCTGCTGTCACTGTGTGAAGGGTCCCTGAATATCAGAGCTGCAGCCTCCTCTGAGACATTCTGATATTTCCCCTGCAGTTCTGACCACTTTATAATGCATGGATTGGAGTGGCTGCCTACAACTGGTTTTATAACTCCTGTTTGTGCTGAGAATCTCCTGAGTGACCTGGTACCCCCAGAGCAGCCTGTGAGAGCCTGTGCAGTTTGTCCCAGCCCTGGGTGGTGGCAGCATTCACATCCCCAGGCACCTCACTCAGAGCCCTGCCGGGGGTGACCCTGGAACACACACTGTATTTTGTGGATCAGAAAGTTGTTGTGGTCTCTGAACACCTTTCTCAGGAAAGAACTTCCTTTATTCCTTCTACATCCAAAGGACTGCCCCATGTTCCTCAACTCCAATCTCCAAATTTATCTTCTGAAGTGGCAAGTTATTAGCAATAAAACACAAACCAAGAATTCTTCCAAGAGCTGCAATAATTCTTCAGGGCAGTAGCGGGGTTAAAAAACTGTGGCTAAGAGTAGGGTCCTTTATAACAGTTATCAACTGGCTTTAAAACACACTCTGCTACCACACAGAATTATTAACAAGCTGTTCCATTCCTGTCCTTTAAAATGTTCACCTAAGGGATTGAAATGCTTGATGTTTTGTAATATTCCTATTTACAGAAATTTGTGCTGGCAGTGCTCAGAACATAACAAATCTTTCTTTTCCCAGCGATACCAAGACACTCCAGGGGTGGAACATATTCCTGTGGTCCAGATCGACCTTTCTGTCCCATTAAAAGTTCCAGGTAAGCACAGCTAATCTTTAAAATTAATAAAGAAATTCAGTTTAGCAAAAATCATAATTCCCTCTTAGGACTTGCACCTGAGGTTTTGAAGGGCAAGGAACACACTTTCATTAGAGTCTTAATTTATGTTTGAAAGTAATACTTTGCAGTCTGAGTTCCTTTCAAGATAATATTTGAAATAATTCTGGGATTAGGAATGTTGTGCAGCCAGGTGTGTAACATGTTCTGTTCTGTGTGGGAGCAGTCACCTTGAAAATATCTTAGAGGTCTGATGGAGGAGACATGAAACAGAATCTAATGGTAGAGCTACTGTTTGAATATCTTGTTTCAATTATCAAAAGTAGCTGTGTATCTAAGGAGTGGTTGGATACAGCACTGAAAAGGTGTTGATAAAGTGCCTTACATTGCAAGGGGTGAGTTCAAAGTGCAAATATTTAAGGTTTGTTCCAAAAGTTGTCAGTACAGCAGCAGTGTCACCAATTCTCCTTAAAATCTCAACGTTTGGATGCTCCTTGTAATGCAATAATGCAGCCAAGAATCAGGGAGCAGGATTGAGCTCTATCCTGTTTCTGGAGAGATGGAGTGGGCAGCAAAGCTGGTGCTTGGGGGGCTGTGTGAGGTGATACGGAAGCACAGAGAGGTGTGGATCCAGCTGGCTCTGGGAACCTGGAAGCAGGAGCAGGGCACACTCCTGACATGGTGTTTCACTGCTCAGTCCATGTGCTCTGTACCTGAAAGCAGCTTGGCTTTCCCCCAGGAATGCCCATGTCAGACCAGTACGTGAAATTGGAAGAAGAGCGAAGGCATAAACAGAAACTGGAGAAAGACAAGAAAAAGAAAAAACAGAAGAAGGAGAAGAGAGGGAAACACCACCGCCACAACTCCCTGCAAACGGAGAGTGAGGAGGACATTGCTCCAGCTCACCACGTCGACATCATCACAGAGGAGATGCCAGAGGTCAGTTCCTGTGGTTGGGGTCTGGGATTTAGCTGTGTGCAGCTCATGAGAGATCTTTGCCCCCACCACTGCAGCCAGTCTGTGATGTGGCAGCTCCAGAGCTGTTTCAGAAATGACTGAGATGATCCCAGGCTATTCTTTGCAGGGGAAGAAATTACTGTCTTTTCTTTTACAAAAAGACAAAAATTGCCACTGAAGCTATGAAAAAAGTCAAAACTAACAAACCGATGTTCATCCCTACTCTAAAAGTAACACTGTCCAAATAGCATTTATTATGCTCTGCTGCTTCGCTTTGACAGTAATTTGCTGTCTAGTCAGCAGCTTTGCAGCTGATGATAATTAATTGCAGATGCTAATGATGTCATCTGTATTTGTTTCTAAAATTTCCTTTAATCAAAACCGAACAGCAGCAATTCAAATCCTGCTGTTTATGAAGAAGGGGTTTCTGTTCTAAATTAATCTTGAAACTGGATGCTGCATTGAAGTTCATTGTTCCCATAACTTACTGTGCCTGACTGCAGCTGGCCTGGTGCTGGGTTCACAGGCTCAAAAAAATTTAATTTGGGTGGTGTTAAGCTTGAGTTTGAAAATTGCCAGTGGTTTGCTGCCTCAGTGGATGTCTGTTTATCTCTCCTGCAGAATGCTTTGCCCAGTGATGAAGATGACAAAGATCCCAACGATCCCTATAAGGCACTTGACATAGACCTGGATAAGTAAGTGGCAGTTTTGTGTGTGAGTTCACTGAGTTGCTGAGGGAATGCCTCAGGGCAGGGCTGAGGCTGAGCAGGCAAAGGCACTACAGGTCACAAGGGGAAAAGGCTGAAGTCTCTCCCCATGGCTTTGATGAAACCTCGGGTGCTCATCCAGCTTTGGCTCCCACTGCAGCTTGGGTGATAAAATCTCAACTGCTGAGTATGAGAGAGGTTTGGGAGGGGCAGGGGAGTCACTAAATGTAGTGTGAGCGTGACTGAAGGAGTCTGGAAGCACAGCCAGTGTCACTGGATCAGGTGTGGGTTGCTCTGAGGTTTGGGTGTCCCACTGTCTCTCTTCTGTGACGTGTGTCCATGTGTCCCCCTCAGAAGCTCTGTGTCCGTGGCAAGCCTGTGTTGTGATCACTGACCAGTAACACCCAGGTTGTCCCACCCCACTGCCCTGTGGCCCTTCGGTGTGGTCCCACTGTTGTGAAGTGTTCTGATGCGACTGAGCTGCATGTCACACCTGTGACCAGGCTGGTCCCCACCCAGCTGCAGGGGCTGTGCCAGGGCCAGCACCTCGAGCCCCTGCATCCACATGAGCATGAGCACTGGGCTGTTCAGGAGTGCACATGGAAAATGGTTTGGATTTTTTATTAGTTGCTGTTTTACAAAATCACCATGCTAAAAATAATTGCTGATTTATGGTCCAGGGATGCCTCTTGTAAATTTTGGAAGACTCTGCAGACCCATGTGTGTGTGTGTAGGTTCTCTCTCTTCCTCTGATACTTGAGAGTCTGTGCCTTTCTTTGCAGTTCCAATTTTATAGGACTTTGTCCCCTCAATACCCTGTGAAAAAGTGTTGTTGCATTTTTAAAAAGTGAATAAATGTTTCTGAGGAAATTCCTTTTTTGGAAGGCCAGTCAGAGTCTGCAGGGACAAATGTATAGAAGGAAATAAATTTCTGACTGTAGGCCCTGTATTTGCATGGTGATTCTCAGCAGTGCTGGGCACACCCAGCAGAGCAGGTCCTGGGTGCTGTGCTCCAGGAGCATCCAGGGCTGTTGGATGGTTCCATCCATTGCCTCCCCTGTGCCATGAGTGCTGTGCTCTCCTGTCATGGTTTCTCATGTCTGTGTCCTCTCTCTTTCTTTCTGTGCTTGCACTGCTCTGTCTGTCACGCTCACACGCAGTCTGGTTTCAGGGAAGCCTTCCAGGTAAGAATATCTCCTGAGTGTTGACCTTTGTCAGGTTGGTTGATTTTGGACAGTGCAAGTCCTTGAAGGGTGGTGGAACTGTTAAATCAGAGACCCTCACGTTTGTGAGTCTGTTTTGTCACTGGCTTTCAGTACCAATGCTGTTCCTGGACAGGTGTATCTGAAATAGTAAAAGATGAGGCCTGTTTGCTGTTCAATCTTCCCTTAGTGTCTGAAAGTGAAAAATTACTGGTTCTGGTTCTTAATGCAGTATAAGCAAAAAAATTGAGGCGGTTAAGGCCATTAGAAACCTTCCTGGAGTGATGTTTGCTGTCCAAATGTGAAAATCAGCATTAAATAAAAGCTAAAAATAGAAAAATATGCAGTTGGTGAAATTCTTGCTGATTTCTGGAAATGTTTGACAGAAATGAGAGAAATTTTTGTGGTTTTTTTTTCCGAGTAGTGGATTTAGGATGCAGTGTAAATATGAACTGCTATTGGTGCTTTTTGGAAACAGGTGTCTGAAGTTAACATTTAACTTACAAAATGTGAGTAGAAATTCATAGTGCAAACTTCCAAAATAAAAATGACTTAGAATAATTCCCAATTGGACTGATCTTTTAATCAAGAACAACAAACCCCACACCCTTCAAGGGCTGCTGGAGCCATGCTGGCATTCCACTGCTCAAATTTCCACTCTCTTGGAAATGCTGTTCCACATCCTTGCTTTTCCTTGGAGAGGGATTCCATGGAAACGCAGCGTAGCATGGAGCTGTTCCTCTTTGGGTGTTACTCAGCCTGCAGGCCTCTAGCTGGCACCTCTAAGGGTTCAACAGCAAGACCTTGGCTCTCAGTCACCTTCCAATTGTTTCCTCTGACTCCTGACCCACAAGGGCAATGTCTGACATAAGTGAACTCCAGGTATAGAAGTGTGCACTGATTTTAGGCTTGGGGGCCCAGCTCCCTAAGAACAAAGCATACCTTGTCTTGGCCAGGTCATCTGGCTGAGGGAGGCTGTTTGCTGTTTGCAGCAGGTAATGGGCTCTTTCTTTTCAAGACCCTTAGCAGACAGTGAGAAGCTGCCAGTGCAGAGGCACAGGAATGTTGAGACCCTGAAGTCACCAGACTCAGAAGTTCCCCTAGAAGAGAAGAAGAGCAAGAAACCCAAAAAGAAGGAAAAGAAACATAAAGATAAAGAGAGAGATAAAGGAAAGAAGAAAGAGAAAGAGAAAAAGGTGGTAGAGGAGGAGGAAGAAAGAAAAAAGGTAATTCTCCAAGATTTGCATTATTTTAGCTCCTGCTGTTATTTATTGCTGAGTTTGGTTTGTTGCTTAGGAACAGTTGTATTTGACAGTTCAAACAGCTCAATGCGTTCAGCCTCCATTTCCTTAAATTTTTACAACTGTAACAGCAGGTATTTAAAGATTTCTGTTAATAAAAATAACATTTACTTAGCCTCCTGAGTTAGCAGAATTTGGCTTACTGCAGCCTACACAGCAGATCTGCCAGAGCTCACATGGAAGCTGAGTTTGCTGATATTTTGTCTGTTCTCCAAGTGGGGAACTCCTTAGCAAAATACCTGGAACTAGTTTTGTGAGTGTCACTTGTTGTGCATCCTGTCTCCCATGTCCTCCAGAACCCTTCAGTTATAAACCCTGTCCTTAGCTGCCAGTTGCTCTCAGGATTTGAAGTCTCCTCCTGTTAACCCCCTGTAGAGCTGCACCTTCCCTCTGCACTGCAGCCCTTGGAATGGCAGGGATACCCTGGTGTGGGGGGGCTGTCAGCTGGGCCTGGCTTTGGAAGTGCTCAGAGTGAAGTGAAGCTTCTTGGTGTGTTTGCTCCTGAATGTGCCACAGCATCTGTGCATGAGGAGCACTCTGGAGTGCTGCATTTCCATGAGAACTTGAGGTTTTTATTTAACTGTAGAGTCACAGAATCCCAGACTGGTTTGAGTTCCTTAAATCCCATCCAGTGCCACCCCTGCCATGGCAGGGACACCTCCCACTGTCCCAGGCTGTTCCAAGCCCCCTCCAGCCTGGCCTCGGGCACTGCCAGGGATCCAGGGGCAGCCACAGCTGCTCTGGGCACCCTGTGCCAGGGCCTGCCCACCCTGCCAGGGAACAATTCCTGCCCAATATCCCATCCAGCCCTGCCCTCTGGCAGTGGAGGCCATTCCCTGTGTCCTGTCCCTCCATCCCTTGTCCCAGTCCCTCTCCAGCTCTCCTGGAGCCCCTTTAGGCCCTGCCAGGGGCTCTGAGCTCTCCCTGGAGCCTTCTCCTCTCCAGGTGAGCAGCCCCAGCTCTTCCTCATAGGGCAGATGTTCCAGTCGTGTGATCTTTTTGTTTTGGTTTTCTTTTGCTGCTGTTGTTGGGAGGTGTTGGGTTTTTAATTTTATTTTTAAGATATAAAAACAATGATAATGGAGTTTTTTATCCTGAAATTCAGGGGGAAGACTTTGATTTCTGGCTCTCTACTGCTCCACCAGCTGCTCCCATGCCCCAGCCGCAGGTAGGAATCTTCCCCCATCAGAAGAAACTCCTCTGGTTATTTCTTGCCTGTGGGCTGTGCAGGAGTGCTGTGTCATGCTGCAGCACAGAGGGGAGCATCAGCTTCATCTCCTCAACTTCCTGCTGGGGAGCAGAGATATTGTCTGCCCAGTTCAGAGGAGCTGTAACGGGAGACTTCAGGTTCATTCTGTGCGGATCAAGGAATAGAAATACAAATACTGATGTAGCTCCAGGCTTGGTTGATTTTGTTATTGATGAATGTAATGTTATACAGTTGTATGGTTTTATTTCCCAGTATGAGGTAGACTCTGACAACATTAATAGACATGAGAGACAGAGCGTGAAAGAAAAATTCTCATGAATTTTGATGGGAAATTCTAGAGGAAGAGACAAAGAATATAAGGGGATGGATTCCTTGGAGGAAATCTTTTGAATCGTGTCCTCAGGTGATCATATTTGCTGGGTTTCAGAGGCATAAAATGAAAGCCTTGATACTGTGCTAGCCTAATGTCATTTCTGAAATAACAGTTGTGAGGAGTTGTCACTGTTGAGTTTCTTTTGGTGTGGGGTTGGGTTGTTCCAGCTGCTTCTCATTAGTGTCAGAATCCTTCTGCTCATCTCCTCAGAGTGAGCCTGGAATGGGCACTGCTGTGGTGGCTGAATCTCAAGAGGTAAAAAAAGAAGAAAGGGAAGAGCAAGATGAGGAGGAGGAGGATGAAGGAAAGGTAAGTGGTTCAAGTTAAGAGGAAATTGCCTCAAGATACACCAAGGAAAGCTTAGATGAGCTATTAGGAAAGATTTTTTTGGTTTTGTTGGTCCTTTTTTTGGAAAGGGTTGTCAGGCATTGGAAGGGGCTGCCCAGGGCAGTGGTGGAGTCACTGTCCCTGGAAGTGTTCAGAAAACCTGTGGATGTGGCACTTGTGGACATGGTTTAGTGGTGGATGTGGTGGCACTGGGCTGATGGTTGAACCTGATGATCTTAAAGGTCTTTTCTGACCTTCACAATTCTCTGGTTCTGTGAAGCTGCTGTCACCTTTCAGCCATCTTCTCCTGCTGTCTCAAATTCCTTAAAAAGCAGCCCCCGGGATTTACCAGCAGCATCTGTTCAGTGCAGTGATTGCCTGCAAATGTTGCATCCTTGAGGAGCTGTGACCACCTCATGGTCAGAGGTTTGGTTGTTCCCTGAGCCAAGGGACAGGTCCCAGCTAAAGCTGTGCTTCCAAACAGTTGGAGAGATTCAGCCTTGTGCTGTTCTCAGGTTACTTTGGGATAAGGTGTGGGGAGCAGGGTTTACTGGGACTCCACATGGAGTTACTTTTGGGATTTTAGGAATGGTTGCTCTGTTTTGGGATCTGCAGTAAAGGGAAACTTTGCTCAGTCCAGGAAGTGCAGAGAGCAAGAGTCTAGAGTTGGAAGTGTGGTAGAGGAGTCATAGCTAGAAATCAAGGATTTCTTTAAGGGTTTGTTGTAATTTCTTATTCTTCTTGATAGAAATCCTCCAAGCATAAGAAGAAAAAGCACAAGAAAGAGAAAGAAGAGAAGTCAAAGGATAAAAAGAAATCCAAAAAGAAGAGTCACCACAGCGAGGAGGAGCCCCCGGAGTCGGTGCAGAACGGGACACTAGAGGATGAGCCACTACCAGTGAGTAGCTGTGCCCAGGCCTGGGGACCAGGAGAGCTCAGCTGGCTGGGAGGGAGGACAGTGACAGCCCTTCTCAGAGCCATTAGAGAGCTAATGTGTCGCTGTGCCTTCTCTCTTGTTTTTCAGCCCATGTCCAGTTACCGCCTTCTTGCTGAAAACCCGTACATTAAAATGGTGAGTTCGGGCTGTTTGTACCCAGTGCTGTCTCTGTGTTCCCTGAGAGAGAATGGAGTGACTTTATGTAGCCATCACATAACTGAAGAACTGTTTCAATCCTGGAATGTAGAACTATAACCAAGCTCCATTTCCTTTCCTTTGGGTGTCCCACTTTAATTTCTAAGTTGCTATTTTCTCAGTCCTTGTCTGGTCACCAGTGTGTTTCCATAATCTTCTAGCCAGACCAAATTACCTCCCTTTTGAACCTGGTTTTATCCCCATGCTGCATTCTGTTTCTTGAAGTTTGACTCTTTCCTGTGACATTTTTCCCTTCATTTGCAGACCTATGATATTCAAGGAAACCTCCAGAATGACAGCCAAGTTACTGTGTCTGTTATTTTTGAGAACAAAAGCACTAGCTTCCTTAAGAGCATGGAACTGAATGTCCTGGACTCTCTCAACACTAAAATGCTCCGACCAGAAGGATCATCAGTTCACGATGGCATACCTGTGCCCTTCCAGCTCCCCCCTGGTATGCACAGCTTTGCACTGGGCTCTTGGAGTGTGGCTGGCCCTGCACTGCCCTCCTGTGGAAAGAGCTGCTTGAACTTGTTGCTGTTTTCCAGGAAAACGTCTCTGCCTGGGTGTTGCTGGGCTTTCCCACAGTTCCCTGGAGAGGATAAGCCTTCTCCCAGTATGGCTATAATGCAGGTGGTTCTGCACAGCAAGAGCAAAGCCTTAATCTAGGGCTGGGAGTCCAAATGTCTGAGTTCCTTTTCCAGGTGCCTGCAGGCTAGCACACCTTTGACTACAAGAATCCAAAACTCATTATGTGTTTGCTATGAGATTTAAAATAAAACAAGGTGTAGTGGGCTTGTGAAGCATTAGAATCCACTGTGGATTTATTCTAGAGCTCTTGTCCCACTGTTTGAATGGCAGAGGCCTTTTGCAGTGAGGGTTTGTGGTAAGGATGTGCGAGGAGGGGAGCTGAGCCCTCCAGAAGTATTAAGCATAGAAATAAAGGATCATGGTTTTGTGCAGAGCACAGTAGTACAGTCAAATCAGTGAATTTCCCTGAATTTCCCTTCCTTCACCGAGGAGTTCATTTGAATCCTGAAACAGCTCACAGAGGGCTGGAGTGGCCTCAGGGTGCTTTTTAATCCCCCATGGAAAGCAGTGGGGTATTTGATTTGGTTTTAAATCTCTATGTGGCAGTTCTTGACACAGACTTGTATACTAAAAGCAAACCATAGAAACATTAGAATTCAAATTAGCTCTGAAAGCTACTGTTTATAATATAATTCCAGTTATGCAGATAGTTTAAATATGTGACACTGATACTTTGCCCAGGCTCAATAACCTCCACCAAATGCCAGCTCCCATTGCTGCTTCTGAGACACCCAAGTGCTGTAACATTGTTGACTCACCACAGTAGTTGTGTGTAGAGCTCTCTTCCAACTCAAAGAATTTCAAACCTGGTTTAAGAATAGTCTGCACAGAAGTCAGTTTATTCTAACCATTACTTAGATCTGGAAACCGTGTTCTGACCTGACTTTTCCCTCTCCTCTCTTCACACTAGGAATCTCTAATGAAGCCCAGTTTGTGTTTACACTTCAGAGTATTGTTATGGCTCAGAAGTTAAAAGGAACACTGTCCTTTATAGTCAAAGTAAGTGCAGCTCTCAACTGCCTCTGCTTCCTTGGGAACTGCATCAGGGAGCTGGACTCGGGTGGGAAGCTCTGCTCTCGAGCTTTTTTTAGGCATCATTTCATCCCTGCTGCACCAGCCCATTCTGTGAGGAATATTTTCACATGACATCTTGCAAAGAGTGCCCCCAATCCTGCGTCAGCATGTCCTAGATTGTCATTCCTGTCAGCATGTGAGCGAGGCAGCCTGGAACATGTGCCACATTGTCAGCTAGAAAATCACACTGATCTGCTGGGGAGGGGAGAGAGGGAACCAGGGTCTGCTCCTGATCTCAGTTGGACACTGCAGCCTGGTACAAGGCTGCAAAAGAAAAATAAGAATTAGATGCAATAGCAGGGTGGAAACCCAGACCAAGAGTGAGGTCAACGGAAGGCATTGTTTAATAGGTGTTGAGCTGGATAAGACTGTGTGGGTCTCTGATGTTATTTCAGTCCAGTTATTAATGAAAGAGTTGCATGAGCAGCTCAAAGGAAATGAATGGAGAGACAGTTGTGGCTACTCCTGAGCCAGCTATTATCTCTATTTTAAGGGTTTCTTAAAAATAGCATTCTAGTCCTATTTTAGTACCTAAGAATCTGGGAACTATTAATTTATTATTTTGCTCAGGAAATAATGAACTGTAAAACCACATCTCCAAGTGTTAGTTTAAACTCAGTCTGCTCAGTTTATTTCAGCAGAGTGCAGGCAGAACTGCAGCCCAGTGTGTCTCTTACCTGTTGTAGGTGTATGTATCAACCCAGCTGCCCAAATCTGTGAGTGGGCTGATGGTGCCTGTGTGGTGGGTAGGGGTGGCTCCTCTTGCTGCCTCAGGGCTCTCACTCATCTGCTCTCCTTTGCCCTGTTGCAGAACGATGAAGGTTCAACCCATGAAAAACTAGATTTCAAATTGCACTTCAGTTGCGCTTCATACTTGATCACGACGCCTTGCTACAGGTGAGTGCCTGTGCTGCCCCTGGCAGGCTGAGCTCTGCCTGCTCCTGAGGGCTTGGCAACTGTCTCTGTAAGGGGTGGCTGTTCAAATGTGTCCAGTGACTGATGGAAGTGGCTCTGCAGAGGGAGCTCTGTGCCCTGCAGGCTGGCAGAGGCAGCTCTGGCAGAAAGAGGGCACAAGTTGCTCCAGTGGACTCTCGAGCGTGGTTTCCATATTTGCTGTAAACCCATTTTCCTAGAGTTTGGTAGCACTTAAGTTTCTGTATCCTGACATGTTTCATGGGGCTGATGGGACAGATTTCACTTGCATGTGTAATAAAACATTTATTTTTCTTCCTGTTCTGTAGTGATGCTTTTGCCAAGCTCCTAGAGTCTGGAGATCTGCACATGAGTTCTATTAAAGTAGATGGAATTAGCATTTCTTTCCAACATCTACTGGCAAAGATCTGTTTTCATCATCATTTTTCAGGTGAGTCTTCCTTGGTGCAGAGCCTTCTGCAGAATTCCATATTCTAAAATCTCTGCTGTGCTTGGTGAGCATAACAGTCCATGGGCTCAGCAATCGCAGGAGCAGGTGGTGTCCACATTAAATACATTTGGGAGAGTTTTCTCCAGTTTTGCAACACTCAAAGCATGCAGTGTTCTTCAAAATGAATTCTCCTTGTGTCCCTGTGGAATTCCTGCAGCCCAGTGAGGCATGTGACAGCTATCATGGGAGCAGCTGGTGTGGAGTTCAGGCTGTAACTGTTTTCTGGAGGGTGGGTTTGATCTGCAGGGCTTCAGACTCCTTCCCCAGTGCCCTCTTTCAGTGAGGGAGAGCCTCAGCTATTCAGGTTTGGGTTTATTAATTGAAACACGAGCACTAGCTGAAGCAAAACAACTGGCTGTTTCATCATGCTCTGGTGTTTGCATTAGACATTGCCTCACTGGAAGTATTTCTGGGGAAGAAATCTACATTCTGGGCAGTGTTTTTGCCACAGAACTTTTGTGGCTTTGGAGACAAATGACTCACCTCGTTATTGTGAAATGTCCCAGAGAGAAGCCAGGAGGAGCCAGGCACATCTTAACCCTGACTTCCTCCTCCCCTCTGTAGAAGCCTGTGTTCCTCAAGGCCAGGCAGAGCAGTAGTTGCTCTCCAGGGGAAGCAGGGCTTGAATTAAAATTGAATTGAATGAAAGGAAATTGCTGTTTCTCTGCAGTTGTGGAACGCGTTGATTCGTGTGCGTCCATGTACAGCCGTTCTATCCAAGGCCATCACGTCTGCCTACTGGTAAAAAAGGTGAGAGCATTGTAGCCCCTGAGAGAAGCTAAACTTGGAGCCTTCCCTGCCTTCCTCTGCCTCTTTCCAGTCCCTGAGTTTGGCTGGGAACACATTGATCCCCACTTGGAAGAAGAACTAATGTTTTTCTCTTTTTTATTTTTTCTTTTAAAGGGAGAGAACTCTGTATCCATAGATGGGAAATGTAATGATTCTACCCTGCTTAGCAACTTGTTGGATGAGATGAAAGAGACATTGTCCAAGTGCTGAATATTCCTTATAAAATATTCCACTGACAAGAAACACACCCAGCGTGTAAAGACGAGCAGACCCAAGTGTTAAGTTTCTCCCTCGTACGCATGTACTACCCTGGGGCACGTGCTTTCAGTTAACTCCACCATTGGTTGCAGTTTAGACATTTTAAGGCTGTATGTTACCTTTTTATTTTCAGAACTTTTTACAAACTGTGGTGTTAACCCTTTCTAGCCCAAAGAGATCCTGGTGACATGACTGGAGGAGGGAGGGAGGGAGGGGTGGGCACTATTTATTCAGCAGCTCATGATGATCCCATGACCTTCATCTGTGTGGGATGGCGACTGAGCAGGACTTTATCAACAGTAGCACAGTTGGTTGCTTGTGCTTATGCCAGGGAAGGTTGACTTAATCCTTAGCCATGAAATACGTCTTCAGGGCTGCTGTAGTTGATGTATATTTCTAGCAGAGGCTGGTGCTGGACCAGAAGGCCTCTTTTTGTTTTTTTTTTATATATATATATGATTTATTATTATCTCAAGATCTGTTGTGATCAGCATATAAATATCCTCCATCTCCTTGAGCTAATCCAAAGGAGCCCTGTGGGAACTGGGATGTTTGAGTTTCTGTTTATAGTAGTTGCCTTGAGCCTTAACCTTCTTTTAGTGACAGCTGGAAGAGTCGAGTGTGGAAGCATGGAACGGGCTGGAAGTGTTACTGTTTGGGTCTGTGCTCCCCTCGACTGCCCCACACACACAGTCTGTCAGGCCTCTCCCCTTTGAGCTGTCTCTGCTGATGTGTTTTATGAGTCCACTTCAATTTCACATTCCTGAACAGTTAAGCTGTAGCAAGAAACTGGAAATCCAAAGGGGTCAGTTCCTGCTTTTTTATCCTTCCGCTCACCAGCTGAGGTTGACCGTTACCAGGCTAGAGTCATGGCTGCAGCCCCTTGTGTGCAGGTCCTTGTCCTTCCTCTGGGCTCTGAAACCAGCAGGGTCATTCTGTCTCTGTGTCCCCTCAGTGTCCCTTGGCCCTGCCCTTGCAACAGTGAGAGCAGATTTGGCAGCACAGGTGCCCCTGGGTTCCTGTGGCAGAGCCCTCCCTGCCGGGGTGCAGGAGAGAGGGATGGATTGGGAGCCCCTGTCCCAGATGCAGGAAGGAGGAGGGGTGAGGATCCCCTCTCCCTGCCAGGGTGCAGGATGGGGAGGGGGCTGAGGAGCTGCAGGTTTGGGACTGTAGCAGTTGCTTTAGAGGGAAGAAGGGAGTCTGGGGAGTGCCCATTCTGCACTATTGGAATCTTGTGGCGTCACTGACAGGAAAGGGATGTCACGGTGTCCTGCAGAGATGCTCAGTTGATGTCCTTCTCCAACATCCCTTGCTTTCAACTTATTTTTTATTCCCCCTGTTCATTTCTTTCCTCGCTGTTCCGCACCCAGTGAGCAAAACTCCATGGAACGGTTTTGCTTCGAGGCACAGGTCAGGAGCAGTTGATTGCTCCAAAAAGGTGCCCAGGGAGGAGCTGGCTGGGTCTGCACGTCTCCTGCACCACCACCACTCCTAAAACACCAAACCCCTTTGCAGGGAGCAGGATAATGTGTTGATCTTACTTGTTGAGTGATGTCCTGTACTTTCTGCGTCTTGTGCTCTTCACACTCTTCCCACAGGAGGTATTTTGGCAAAGGCTCTGCTCTGGTGCTCTGGGTTCCTTGCCAGGCCCAGCTCCGTGTCCGACCGCGCTGCCACAACGTGGAGGGTTTGGTTTTGGTCAGCCTCCCTTGGTTAGCCAGTTGTGTATTAGAAACTGAACATATTAAAATTGTCTTAAAGGATAATGTTCCTCAATTAGTGTTTGGGTTTTTTAATTCATGGATGAAAACTGTCACTTTAGCATGTAGAGTCTCTTACAGAATCCTGTGCAGTGATTCTAGAATTTTGAAACTGTATGATGTGTTACATTCACAAATTTGCTATCAACATTCCCTGGAAAAAAAAAAGAAAAAGAAAACAACATACCACAAGCTGCTGTAATGATTTTGTGTCAAGATGATCCAATAAACTTTCAAAACAAAGTTAAATTTTTGGCTTTGTAAATGGTCCTTTCATAAGACCGTTCCGGTTTGGATGGACCCAAAACCAAGGTATGGATTTACTCCAGGGCTGAACAATGTATCTTCAGTGGAGGCAAGAGGAATCTCCTTCCAAAAGGAGGTAAGGAATTCCTTATGCCACCCCTTTGAAAGGCAGGTCTGCAACGGCAGCTGCCACTAACACTGAAATTACAGGAAAAATAGTTCAGATTATCTCTGTTAAATCTCCGTTGTTTTATTTTTTGGATCATGATTGCAGCTAAAATCCAACACTTGCCAAAATGGGACTCTGGTCCCAATGAGGCTGGAATCAGCCCCTGCTGTTGCTTCTCCAGTGAAATTTGTGACAAAGGTGGTGACATTGATACCAGGATTGAGGCCCTGTCCTGCCGCAGCAGGAATGAGGCCTTGGCTTTGCTGATGCCCCACTGGTTTCCAGTCACACCAGAACCTGTGAGAATCATCTTGGGACAGAAAATCCCTGGGGGCTGAGTCAGGAGCCACCACTTCTGCACGGGGAATTGCCCAGTAACTTGCTGGCCCTGTTGCTGCAGACACTGCCCAAGAAGGATCCAGGTCCTCTGTTCTTAGTACTGCAATCCCACATCAACCTGCCGTGGGGTGGGACTGCCCAAATCTGATGGAATGGGATGGAAACAAAAGCAAACCTCAACCCAGGAAGTGCCTGGAGCAAACCATACATGTTAAATGAGCCACAGGAGCTGATCCTGCCCCTTCCTCGGCCCTGGAGGCCTCTGTCCAGTTCTGGGCTCCTCTGGGGCAGGGCTGGAGCTCCTGGCATGGGACCTGGGCAGGGCTGTAAGGATGATGAGGGGATGGAGAATCTCCTGTGAGGAAAGGCTGTGAGAGCTGGGGCAGGGGGAAGAGCAGAGATGAATATAGATATAGACAACATATATATATATTATATATGTGGACATAAACTTTATAAAGGGCCAGAGGCCCAGGGCCAAGCAACAGCACCAGAGGTAATGGGAAGAAACTGGAACACAGGAAATTTCACCTGTGCAGGGGAAGAAGTTTGCTCTGCACGTGACTGAGCGTTGTCACAGGCTGCCCAGGAGGTGGTGGAGTCACCTTCCCTGGAGCTCCTCAAAAGCCACCTGGACACAATCCTGATGTGCTCAGGGGCCCCTGCTGAGCCAGGTGAGCTCCAGTGGTGCCTCCCAGCCTCCCTTCCGTGGCTCTGTGACCGGCAGGCGCCCACGAGCCTGGTACACAGGACTTGCCCTGGGGCAGAGCATCATCTGCTCCATGGAGGAATCCAGCCAGAGCGGGCCCGCGGCTGCCGGAGCAGGGCCGGCGGCTCCCCGAGCAGGAGCGGGATCAGCTGCAGGAGCAGGGCCGGCTGCTCCCGGAGCAGGACAGGAGCGGGATCAGCTGCCGGAGCAGGAGCGGGATCAGCTGCTCTGCAGGGGCGGCCAAGCTGCTGCCGTGGGCCGGGGCCAGCTCGGGCAGCCGGAGAGCCCCGAGGAGCTGAAGTTCACCGCGGGCTCTGCGGCTCGGAGGGGCTGTGAACAGCCAGGGGGGAGTCGGGGTGCGGGCTGGGGCTGTGAACCCTGCGGGACTGAACTGGCCTGCAGAGGTTGCGGGCACCGGGGATGGAGAGCTCCAGGCTCCAGCCAGGAGTGTTGGAAAACCCCGCGTGGGGCGGGAGCTCCGCAGGCTCCGGTTCAGCTTTTGGCACCCTTTGATTTTGGGCTTCCCAGGGATTTCCCACCGGGGTTTGACTTTCCCCGTCCTGGGGTTGTGAGCAGTTCCCTTTGAACCGAGGGCTGGTTCCGGCCACTTCTCCTTTTTATGACCTTAAAGTTGAGGTCTGGGCAGGCCCCTGCAGCTGCCCCCGTGGGACCAATGCCTGCTCGGAGCCCCCTGAGCATCCCTGCCCTGTCCCTGCTCCCGAAAACACAAACACTGAATAAAGGGGAATAAAAGAAAACAAACGGAACGGAAGAAAGTGGGAAAATAAAATTAAAAAAAGAAAATAAATAAAATGGAAGAGAGGAAAATAACTGGAATGGGATAAAAGAAAAAAAATAAATACAATTACGAAAATAAATACATAGAATGAAAGAAAATAAATAATAAAACAGAAGAAAACATAAAAATAAAAGAAAATTGAAAACAAAAGCAAATAGGAAATTAAAGTAGAATAAAAATAAAAGAGAAAATAAAAAGATGATGAAACAGAAAATAAAACAAGATAAAATAGAAAATGAAATAAAGTAGAAAATAAAATTAAAATAGAAAATGAAAGAAATAGAATAAAATAAATAAAATAAAATAAAAGGAATTCAGATAAGTAGAATAAAATGTTGAAAGAGAATAAAGGAACACAGAGTAAAATAAACTAGAATAAAAATTTTAAACCACCG